>OZ012741.1:491414696-491587196 GCA_963859935.3 Lathyrus sativus
AGCTGTATGCAGGCGGGTTTCCCTTTCCCCGCAAGGTCATTTATTCTTCCCCAGTGGAGTCAGTTAATTTTCCCCAAGAGAATCATCCCATCCCCAGCGGAATTCTCCTTTCAGCAAATGTCCTTTCCTCCCAGTGGAACTCGAAGATCAAGACTCTCCCCAGCGGAGTTGGCATTATCTTCAACATTTATTTTGCTGAAACAGTTCCTGTATTTTAGCAATTCAGGTAGAGAGAGCTCTTGCTCAAATGAATTACCAAACATTCAAGATCTCGGCATGGGACATCCGATGATAATGTCAGTTTCGGCCGTATTCCCCACAGAGT
The DNA here is from genome assembly GCA_963859935.3 of Lathyrus sativus. Taxonomy (NCBI): domain Eukaryota; kingdom Viridiplantae; phylum Streptophyta; class Magnoliopsida; order Fabales; family Fabaceae; genus Lathyrus; species Lathyrus sativus. The sequence continues at coordinate 491,415,022 of OZ012741.1, forward strand.
TATCAGGATAAGTTTCTCTTTATTCCCAGGCAGAGTTAGTTGTCATCAGGAGTTCCATGAATCAGAATCTCAGAGGCCACCGCCGGTTATCAGAACAGGCGTCCGATAGTTTGGTTTCCCAAATATCCCCAGTAGAGTCCGCCTCAAAGTCGCTGTCACGTCGGTGCTAAGAAGTTTGTGAGTTGGGATCAATGGAGAACTGAGTCCTGACGGGGACAAGATGTATTTTCTCAGCAGAAAAGATGTAGTCCTTACGTGGACAAATCAAGACGAAACATGGGTCCTGACGTGGACGAATCTATTCCTTACGTGGGAAAAGAGGTTTCAGTTCCTTACGTGGAAGAGCAAGTTCATTCCTTACGTGGAAAGATGAGATTCCTTACGTGGAAAAGAACGGGTGTTCCTTACGTGGAAAGATTGAGTCCTTACGCGGACAGATCAAAGAAGTTATTCCTAACGCGGAAGAAGAAGATAGATTCCTTACGTGGAAAAATTTAGTCCTGACGTGGACGTATTCAGAAGAAGAAGTATGCCTAACGGGGAAAGAGAAGGCGTGTTCCCTTACGTGGAAGAGAAAGAGAAACTTCAGGTCCTTACGTGGAAGATGGGAGTCCTTACGTGGACAAATCAAAAAAATTGGCTCCTTACGGGGAAAGGAGATCGTGTTCCTTGCGTGGAAGAGATTGAGTCCTTACGCGGACACATAGGAGGAGGATTCCTTACGTGGAAAGAGCGGGAGTCCTTACGTGGACAGATTAAGATGGCATTCCTTACGTGGAAAAATGTAGTCATGACGCGGACAAATCGGAAAGAGTTGGTTTCCTTACGTGGAGAGATTGGGGTCCTTACGTGGACGGATTCAAGAAAAGTTGATTCCTGACGTGGAAGAATGATGTACTCCTTACGTGGAAGGTGAGTCCTAACGTGGACAGGTTCAGAACCAAAGTTGTATCCCTTACGTGGAAAGATTGGAGTCCTGACGCAGGCATATCGAGTTGTACTGGAGTCCTTACATGGACAGATTGATACGGTTCTCCTTACGTGGAAAAAGAAGATTGCATCCTGACATGGAAAGATGGAAAGTTTAGTCCTGACGTGGACAGATGCAGAAGAGATGATTCCTTACGTGGATTGTGTTATTCCTAACGTGGAAGAGTCTATTCCTAACGTGGACGATTTATTGGAATATCCCCCAGCGGAGTTGCTCGAGATTTTTCTGGGTTAACGGCAAGTGGAGTCCTAACGTGGACAGGTTCTAGTTGAGATTTCTTCGTATTGATGACAGACAGAGTCCTAATGTGGACAAGCAAGCAATCTGTTATCCCCAGCGTGGTCGTTACGAGATCAGGGAGCGGCTGCAAACAGTCAGATCCAGGCAGTGGATGTCGTCACCCAAACAGGGGTGCAGTTTATTTCTGCGGTTGGCAAATTTCCGGGTTTCTTAGTATTCAACCGTCTCGTACCTCGAATGTTTGAAGGTCGTTCGCTCTTCACCCAATCGGGTCCAAGTCGCTTGAATAGGGGCAGCTGTTGCACCCTAAAATTTGCTCAACCTTATTCACTTGGTTTATGTTTCAATATCATTAGCATTTGCATATAGAGTCATGTACATAGACTAACCATCTGCATAGCATAGCATGGCAAGTCATTCAACAGGGGACCAATCATTATTCTCATCTCTAGAGGCCTATCAAGAGGTTATTATCCTAATTCCATCTCATTCAAATCATCAGAAAAGAATTTGAGAGCAGAGAGTTCAGCAGATCAAGCCTTGAGTCTATCTCCTATCTGAGGGTATCTGAGGGTCAACAAGGGGGTTGTGAGCTGTGAATGGAAGGCATGGAGAGTATCTAGACATCATGAGAGGCTTAGAAAGTCATTTGGAGAAGAAAACAAGTGGTTGATGTGATTACAAGAATTGCAGTTGAAGACAGTCAACTAGGGTTTCATCTGGGTCAACCCTAGGGTCAACCCTAGGTCAATTGACTGATTCAAAGGCATTAAGGGCTATTGGAGAGATGTGGGGTTCATCATTTGACATGAAGAATGAGGATATGTTGTCATGCTAAGAAGAAATCAAGATAAATCAAGGAGAAGAGGAGTTTCTAATTAGGGTTTCTATGTAAAATCCCCTAGTTTAGGTCAAATTTCCAAGCAAGATAAGTCAAAATGCAAGCTTCAAATGGCTTCTTGGCCAACATGGAACTTGTAGAGGATCTCAAGACCTTTAATTTGAGTGGTGGAAGACATAAAGGAGATTTATAGAACTCAAGTTATGGTCCTTGCAAGTTACAGGTCATCTGAGGTGTCTGAAATTTTGTCTGTGAAAGTGACTTGACTTCCAAGCAACTTTTACCCCTCAAGGAGATTTCAAATGAATTTCTGGTCAACATAAGAATTGTTCCTAATTGTCTTAGCTTTCTAGAATGGTATAGTATGCCTTCATATTATGTGTGTAACTCAACTTATGGTCTTGGCAAGCAAAGGGTATTTTGGTCATTTGTGAATTACAGGTCATTTTAACCTATGTCCAAAACTCATACAAGGAAGGCCTCAAATGGAAAAACTTACAACATCAAACTTGCTCCAAATGACATTTTGAGTCTAGAAAAGTGACCATGAGAGATTGGAAATGTCCATAGCACAAGGTTTCAAAATTGGTGAATTTAATGAAGAAAAATGGCTTAAAAAATGAGATTTTTCATATCTTGGCCAAATGATGCAAAATTATAGGTCATTTTGAATGGAAAAGGCATTTTAAAGACATTGGCTAAAGTGGAATTTTGAGTTTAGGTCATAATTTGTGAGTTATCCATGGTTGCTTGAATTGGAAGTAACATAATCCAAATTGAAAGGGAAAAGTGCAAGGGAAATTTCTCCAATGTTCTAGGAGGTTCCTAATGCAACCTATATATTCATGCAAGCTGATTCATGCAAGGGTTGGTGCTCCCATTTGTCCAAAGCTTCAATTTTCATTCATTTTCCCATTCTTGCATAAGCTTCTCAAACTCCCTCAATTTCTCACCAATCTTCAACATTCTTGATTGAATCTTCATCATCATCTCACAAGGATCAGAATCCATACTTTCTTTTGTCAAATTGAGGAAGGAATTGAACCATTCACCATTATCATCCAAGCAGGACTTTGGAACGGACTTGGAGCGAGTAATTCAAGGCTCTAGAACCACACTTGTTGCATACAGAAGTAATCACCAAGCCTACTGATCACATTCCCTTCATCACAAGCAGTTGATTTGAAGATCTCAGCACCTGTATCAAGGGATTACACCAGGTTTTGTATTCTGTTCGAATTGCTTAGTTTAGGTAGAATCTCAGGGTTTTGATAGCATAGAACGGTTAAGCATAGGTAGATGACTAGTTGTGGTGATTTTAGAGAAGTTTCATGAAGTTTGAACATGAGGTAGTAATTCTGTTGAGGCTCTTAACTCTTGGATTAAGGCACAAAAATGTTAGTAGAATAGCATGTTATGATCATGAGGAAGTATGGATCAGCTTAGGATGAGTTTTGTGAAGAATTGGAGAGGTTTCATATCAGGCACTAATGGTGGTTTTCATCTGTTACCTTCTTCGAATTGGCTGATTGTGTGATTTTTAATGGAAGCTATGACCACAGACTTGTAGAGGGAAAGAAATGGAGGAGTTTTGTTTTTTACATCGTGTGTTTTCATGGCGTGTGGAGAGAGCATGAGGAGATGGAATTATCGTGCATGGGAAGGGTTTCTGAAACCCTAAATGGCTGGAGGTTGAAGAAGGGTTGGTGGCCATACGATTGAGGTTGGACCTTTGACTTGGGGAAATCATCCAACGGCCACGATTAAAACTTCAGTCTGGTGGGAAAATTTAAAAAGTAAAACGCACCGTTTCACTTATTGGGGGGATTGGGCTCAGACAGCTATTCGCACCCCCCAATTTAGTAAGCCCAACGCGCTGAACATGAATTTCTTGCTATTCTCACCCCTCTGGCTATTTCTTTATATTTGTTTTTTTATTTTCTTTTCATTTTTTATGCATCTTATAAAAATCATAATAAATAGGAAAATCATCATTTTTGATTCATTCTTTTTGCATATTTTTCTTTAGGATGTCTAGAAAATTATAAAAAAATAAAAATTGCATTTTATTTTTATTTGATATTTTTCTCATATTTTCTAAATAAATAACATTTTAATGGTTTCATTTCATACATGATTTTGATATTTTTTGTTCTATTAATTGCTTCAATATTTTTCATCCATTCTTTTTAGGTTGTTTAGGTTAGACATTGAACTTGTAGATTCAATTTAGTTCCCATTTTTAGAAATTAATTCTAGGTGCTTAATGTAGGCTTGAACAACATGAATAAAACTAGGGTTTTTAAGTGATGACTTAGGAGATTTGATTCTTTTCCCTTAGGACTTAGGGCTTGACTAGTTTAGTTATGGGACTATAGGGGCTATGGGTAGTTAGTAGATCCCTTAGAAAAAGTCAGGGTTCCCCTACTGCTATTAATATACTGAATATATCTGATTGACTAGTGTGGTGTGCCCTCTGGGGATTATTGCTTGCTTGTGTGGGTATTGGGATTGTCTGGGGACTTGGGAGAACTGAAGACTTGAGGAGATGAAGACCATTGGAGATCAGGAGATTGAAGATCAACTGCCAGAGTTGGAGAGGAGGTTCTTGCTAGCAGCTGCTGAGGAGACTAGGGTTTAGGAGCTAGGCAGAGCTCTAGAGTAGAAAGCTTGCTTCTCAAACATAGATGGCTTTGTTTGCCTCTATCCTTTCTCTATGATTCAAAGTCTCTTTCAAATATCCACCTCCTTCCTTTGGAAGGATCAGTGAATGTATTTGAAAGATAGAACTTTTGAGAGAAAACTTTCTGTTTAATGTTAACAGTTGATGAACCACCCTTGGTAGGTAATTAACTGTCTAACATTCATTCACTTCATCTGGTTGGCTGATATTCATCCTGGAGCCTGAGACTTGAAGAAAAGCCATTGCAGATAGAGGTCTGATGATCAAAGCCCTTACCTGAAGATCATGAAGATGGAGATTGATGCTTGTTGAAGCCCATAAATGATTGGAGATTACTTGAAGCCAGATGTTGATTCAGAGCTGCTGATGCTGTTTCTTTTGCTGTTGTATTTCATTGCTGATGTATTGATTGGTTTTCCGGACTGTATTGTTTGATGTTTACCCTGTTGGGTTGAAAGTGAAGTCTGTTCACTTTTGCCTATTGTTTTCTAGGTTCGAGGTTGAGTGGGACTCCCTTGCCTCGCTTGTGCTGTTGCATCCATGCATTTTACTGTTTTACTGTATATATCTGATATTGTTTCTGTTTCTGCCTATCCCGTAGGATCTCTGTTCCTCTCTGTGCAAGAGAGGAGCATGATAGACACTAGGTCTTAACCCATGCATGATAACATTAGGTTAGTTTGTTTCCCTTCGCAACCGTAGGTTAGAGTTCTGTCTCTTTCTTTCTCAAAACAAACAGAAAAACACCATAAAGATTTCAAACACAATAAAAGACACTTCTTCCGTAAAAGAATGTGAACTCATCAAGACGTCATTTTTGTCCGTCGGGACTGCTAATCAGAAAAACCTTTTTCAGAAGGAATAAAATCAATCAAGACAGGCTTGTGTCGTACGTGGCCCGAACTACGTTTGCTCTGATCTTTCGTGCTGTATGAAAGTACGTAGGCATAGGATGCGATATCCTAGCGAGCAACCTTCCCTTCCTTTCCCGTAGGTAGGCGAACTACGTTGACTCTGATTTCTCGTTCCAGACGGGAATACGTAGGCATAAAGTGCGATACTTTGCCGAGTCATTTTTATTTTCATTCTCTTTTCTTTTTAACCCCTGACCTTTAGAGTAGATAGAATAATAATCCATACCCGAAAACAAGCATGGATCCCGTCGAGTACGACGGACGTGAGGGGTGCTAATACCTTCCCCTTGCGTAACCGACTCCCGAGTCCAGGTTTTGGTTGCGACGACCATACCTTTCCCGTGTTGTGCGAGGTTTACTCTGAGCGTTTCCTTTCCCTCCCGTGGGATAAATAACGCACGGTGGCGACTCTTCTGTTCAGCCGGCGCCGATTTTCGCAGTAGTGACACATAGCATAGCAGGAGCAAGCCATCCAACAAGGGATCAAATACAATTCTTATCTCTATGGGCATATCAAGTGGTTCTTATTCAAATTCAATCTTAGCCAAGTCATCAGAAAGAAATTGAAATCTAAGAAGTCAGTGGATCAAGCAGTGAATTTATCTCCTATCTTGAGGGTATTTGAAGATCATCAAAGAAGTTGTGAGCTGTGAATTGAGCATGGAGGGTATATAGACATCATGGAGTACCTAGAGGGTCATTTTGAAAGTGAGACAAGTCATTGGCATGGTTACAAGAGCTGCAGTTGAAGACAGTCAACTAGGGTTTCATCTGGGTCAACCCTGGGTCAACCCTAGGTCAAATGCTTGATTGAAGGGCATCAAGGCCTGTTTGAAAGATGTGGGATGCCTCATTTGACATGTAGATATGGATGTGGTGTTGTGCCAAGGAGAAAGCAAAAGAAATCAAGAAGAAGAGAGGTTTCTAAATTAGGGTTTCTGTGTAAAATCCCCTAATTTAGGGTAAACTTCCAAGCAAGATAATTCAAAATGAAAGATTCAAATGGATCCTTGGCCAACATGAAACTTGTATAGGATCTCAAGACCTTTAATTTGAGTGGTGGAAGGCATCAAGTAGATTTATAGAACTCAAGTTATGGTTCTTGCAAGTTACAGGTCATCTGAGGACACTGAAATTTGTCTGTGAAAGTCACTTGGCTTCCAAGCAACTGTTTCCCCTCAAGGAGCTTTAAAATAGATTTCTGACCAACATGAAAGTTGTTCCTCATGATCTTAGCTTTCTATAAAGGTATGGTATACCTTCATCTGATTTGTGGAACTCTACTTATGACTTTGGCAAGCAAAGGGTATTTTGGTCATTTGGAAATTACAGGTCATTTCAAGCATATGCCTAAAACTCATACTTGCAAGTCTCAAATGAAACAATGTTCAACATCAAAGTTGTTCCAAATGATTTTTTGAGTCTAGAAAAGTGGTCTTGGAAGTTTGAAAATGGGTGTAGCTCATATTTGCAAAAATGACCTAATTAAGGCATGATTTAAGTTCATTAAAGAGCCATTTTTGGGAATTTTTCATTACATGTCCAAATGGAATGAAATTATAGGTCATTTTGATGGGAAATAATGTTTTGAGAACAATGGAAATATTATATTTTTGAGCTTAGTTCAAAATTTGAAAGTTATCATGGCTTGCTTGTGATTAAAGTAACATATCCAAAATTCACAAGGGATTTGTGTGCAAGAAACTTCCAGCAACTTCTAGATGCTTCCACACTCATCTATATAAACACAAGAGCTCATCCAATGCATGGTTGGTGATTCATTTGGCTGAAAATTCATAGTTACATCTCATTCTTTCTTTTTGCAAATTACATCCAAACTCTCTCAATTCATCATCATTCTTCAAAGTGCTGATCCCATTCAATTCAGTATTCATCATAGACCACATTACAAGCAAGATCCAAGTGTATTAGTGCAAGATTCGTGTGCTGCAAGTTTCATCATCCAAAGTGCAAAAAGAGTTAGTTACAAAGATTCAGAGTATTTGAGCAAGAGTTGCTGCATACAGAACCAAGATCCACACACATTGATCAATTCTAGAGCATTGCTAGCTGTGAATCCAAGAACTTCACCATCTGTTTTCAGATTTCTACCAGGTTAGTGATCCCTTCGAATTAGCTAATTTAGGTAGCATGATGTAGATTTGTTAGGATAAGCATGACCTAGGTGGTTAGATGAACATTTCTGGAGACTTTGATGAGATTTGGTGAAGGTTGATCCATGAACACAATTCCTATTTGGACATAGAACTTAGAGATTAGGCCACTATAATCTTAAGTAGACGGTGATTCTTGATCAGTGTAATGACATGAAGAGATTAGTGTGCTTAAATCGTGCTTTGGTGATGATGAAGTTTCTGATCAGTTTTGAGATCCAGATCGTGTTTCATGATGTAGTTGATATCAATAGAAACCATTGCTATAGATGAATTCCTGGACGAATTTGGAGTGGTTTTGTTTTTTACAAGTTTGAATTTGGTGAAGAAATGAAGTTGTATGAGTGTGTTGAAGTTTGATACATGAAGCTCGGGTTCCATGGTTGTTTTGGAACAAACCCTAGCTCATTGGAGAAGATGACTCCACAAGCGTTGGATCGTGCATTGACTGCTGACTAAGAAGCAGATCTCACGGCCAGGATTTGAAGCTGGAAAAGGAGGGATTTCTGTGGCTATGAAACGCGTCGTTTCATTAAACGACTTTGCATGGGCCTTACAAATTCATATTCGTACCCCCACTTTCCCCAGGCCCATACAATTGAACTACGTTGGGCTACTATTGGCACCGTGGTTTTGCCCAGTTATTTTTGATTTACTGATTATTTTTTGTTTTAAGTCTGGGCTTAATGACTTTTACTATGCGCACCCCAGGTTTTGGGCCCATGGAGCATTTGAACTGGGCGAAGCTGCTGCTTGCACCCCCTGGCTTCCATTTAATTTTTGTTTTAATTCATTTTGTTTTGCATTTTATGAAATCCATATTAAATAGAAAAATAGGAATTTTGACATGAGAGTTTTTGCAATAGTTTAATATGGACTTGAAGAAAATTAAACTGATTAAAAAATAATAGTTTAGCTATTTTTTCTATTTTTTCTTACATTTTACATTTTAATTGTTTTTAAATAGATATAGTTTGTATATAGTTTTTGTAGAATTTCTTTTAGGTATTTCCCATGATCTTTTTAGGTCACTCTTTTTAGTATAACTAGATATGGATATTAGGTGCCCCCTTTGATTTTTATACCATTTTTTTTAGGATTTATTTTAGGTAGTTTAGTTAGAAAATATTAGGCTAGTCATTTAGGGTTGTGAATATAATATAGGTATAACAAAGCAAGTTTCTTTTGGGTTTTCTCTAGGACAAATTAGATGATGGGATTATAGGGGTATTATGGGTAAGTGATAGATCCCTTAGAAGATTCTAGGAGTTCCCCTATTCTATTATTACTATTAGTATATTTTCTGTAATTGATTGATTGTGTGGTGTGCCCTTTCTAGGGTTATTGTTTGACTGTGTGGGGTATTGGGCCTGCTTGGGATTTGGGTTTGAGCTGAAGACTTTGCTGATGAAGCCATTGAAGACCAAAGGAATGAAGACCCAATTCAAGAGTGGATGAAGAGTTTATCTTGCTGGCAGCTGTTGAAGGTTATAGGATTTAGGAGTTAGGTAGAGCTCTAGAATAGCAACTCGATTCACAAACATGGAAGGTCTTGTTTGCCTCCATCCCTCTCTATGATGCAGAGTCTCTCTAGGACACTCATCCCCTTCCTTTGGAAGGCTTGGTGACAGTGTCTAAGAGATAGAACTCTTAAGAGAAACATTCTACATGTTGTTAACGGTCTGTTTACCGCCTTTGGTGGTCAACTAACTGTTTAACATTCCAGTTCATCCTCTTACCTGTTCCTCATCTTGGAGAGTGAGACTTGAAGAAAAGCCATGAAAGATTGAAGATAGAGACCTTGCTTGAAGGCTGTGAAGATGAAGACTGATGCTTGCTTGAAGCCTGTAGATGTTTGAAGATGACTTGAAGACAGATGTTGATGAAGATTGTTGTTTGCTGTTTATTTTAGCTGTTTATAATTTTTGATGTATTGTTTGAATTTCCCTGACTGTATTGTTTACCATTTAGTCTGCTAGGTTGAAAGCGAATTTTGTTCGCTTTTGCCTGTTGTTTTCTAGTTCGAGGTTGAGTGAGACTCCCTTGCCTCGCTTGTATTGCTGCATTCATGCATTTTACTGTTTTATTATATACTGTTGTTTCTGTTTCCGTTTATCCCTTAGGATCTCTGTTTCTCTCTGCGCAAGAGAGGAACATGATAGACATTAGGTCTTAACCCATGCATGATAACACTAGGTTAGTTTGATTCCCTTTTCAACAGTAGGATAGAGTTTTGTCTCTTCTTTCTCAAAACAAACAGAAAAACACAATAAGATTTCAAATCCAATGAAAGACACTTCTTCCGTAAAAGAATGTGAACTCATCAAAACGTCATTTTTGTCCGCTTGGACCAGTAATCAGAAAAACCCTTTTTCAGAAGGAGATAAAAACAATCAAGACAGACTTGTGTCGTACGTGGCCCGAACTACGTTTGCTATAATCTTTCATGCTGTATGAAAGTACGTAGGCATAGGATGCAATATCCTAGCGAGCAACCTTCCCCTCTTTTCCCGTAGGTAGGCGAACTACGTTGACTCTGATTTCTCGTTCCAGACGGGAATACGTAGGCATAAAGTGCGATACTTTGCCGAGTCATTTTATTTTCTTTTAACCCCAGACCTGTAGAGTAGATAGAATAACAATCCGTACCAGAAAACAAGCGTGGATCCCGTCGAGTACGACGGATGTGAGGGGTGCTAATACCTTCCCCTTGCGTAACCGACTCCCGAATCCAGGATTTGGTTGCGATGACCATTCCTTTCCCCGTTTTGAGGTAGGTTTACCTCGAGCGTTTCCTTTCCCTCCGTTGGGATAAATAACGCACGGTGGCGACTCTTCTGTCTTGCCGACACCGATTTTCGCAGTAGCGACAATATGCATGCTCCCCATAGAATTTTCTCACATTTTTGTGATGAACATAAGTGGTAGTTTAGGTTGAAACCTTTAGAAGCTCCATTTTTAGGGTTTATGGTTGATACCTTATGGTTTAGATTTTGATTTTAGGACTAAATAGATAATTTAGTCCCTGGTTTTTGTATGAGGCATTCTTAATTGAATTAGGATCCCTTAGGAATTTTTGTAGAAATTTATAAGATAGTTTGCTATTTTTGATTGATTTTAGTTTAGGTGCTAGCTTTAGATGATTCTAAGGCACTAACTCAACTAGATTAACATCTTTAGTTCCCTTAGAGTAGGTTTCTCTCTCTCTTGCTCTTGGATGATGATGAAGGCAAGTTGAAGATGCATTGGATTGCTTGAAAAGGCTTGGATTTGAAGATCTTCCCTTCTTGTGGTGTAGTTTTGATTAGGTTAAGATTAGGGTTTTGTAGGCAGAGCTTCTAGATAGTTCTCTTCCTTCATAAACATGGAATATGTTGATCAATTCCATTCTTCCCTATGATGTAAGGTCCCTTGTGAAGGCCTCATCCCTCCTTTGGTAGGATGTGTGGTTCTTTGCAAATTGGTAGAACCTTTGAGGGTCCCTTTCTCTGATGACAGGATGCTCAGTGGTGACCTTTGGTCTTCACTCTGCTACCAATCATCCCAACTTTGCTCTTGATAGATGCATCTTTCTCCCTTGTTAGAGGATGGAGTTCCTTGCTTGAAGAAGATTGAAGGATGAAGTTGACACTTCCATGTGATTGAAGATTACTCTGAGAAGCTGAAGCTTGTAGATGAAGAAGACCAAGTTGATACTGGTGAAGCAAAGAGAGCTAAAGCAAGAAGAACAAGTTGATACTTATGAAGAGGATTCAGTTGAGATTGAGTGAAGAGCTGAGGCTTGAGGAATAAAGGATAAGTTGACACTTACATTGATGCATTGAGAGCCTGAAGGAATCAAGTTGATACTTATAGTTAGGAGTGAAGCCTGAAGGTGGAATTGACTGTAAAGCTGAAGTTTGGAGTTTGAAGACCAAGTTGATACTTATGTTTGATGGGTTGAAACCTTGGAGGAGCAAGTTGATACTTATTATTGAGGGTGATAGCCTTGAAGGGTGATTGAAGTCTGAAGACTGAGCTGATGTCAGAGGACTGCTTTGCTGTGAAGCAGAGGGAGTTGTTGATCTGCTTTCTCTCTTGTCTTTTTTCTTTTGTGCTGATGTGCCTTGTTTGATTTGCTTGATGCATTAGAATAAGCTCATATTTAGACTGATGTAATCTAGGAGCATGATTGCACTAGAGGTTGAGTTGCTCCCTCTGCTTGTATTTTTACTATATGACTTTGCTTGCGGGTATTCGGTAGAGCCCAGCTCCCTTGCCCATGTGGTTTGTGCTTGCCTGAGGGCATTTTATTTCATTTCCTCTGTATGATTACAGTCACTTATATTCTGCTTGATAGCATGTCATTTCCTGTATGATTGTAGTTATTCATATCTGGCTTGAGGTTGAGATGAGCTTGTGGAGGTTGCGGCCCCACACACATTTCCTCCCTCACTTGCATTGCATGCATTTTACAGTCGTTTACTGTTTACTGTTTAAGCTGATGCTTTATCTGTTTCTGTTTATCATTGACATGATCCCCTAGGAATCTCACTCCCTTTGATAAGGAAGTGATGATAGAACTTTAGGTTGAAACCTATGCATGATAACTTCTAGGAGTTCCCTGTTTCAAACTTCAACCATAGGATGAATCTTTGGCATGACAACAGTAGGACTTGATAGTCTCCCATTAGTTGAGCCCCTTCTCTTCTTATCTTAAAAGCAAATTAAAACACAATAATAAAGGTTAACTGACGTCGTACGTTACGAGCCTTAAGCTATCTGAGGAAGGATTGTTGGAGAGTTTCTTTTCAACAGTCTGGATGTTTAGTATGGCACCCTTTGGGTGACATGCGACGCATTCACTCTCAGGTCATAGTCTCTAGTGCGATACTAGTTGCAAATAAAATAAAAAACAGTTCTTCCATAAAAGACATATAAAAAACTTCAAACCTTTTTGCCCCGTGGGCCCATAATTCAAAGGAAGCTTTTCTGAAGAAAAGAGTGTCGTTAAACTTCAGCGCCACTGCAAACAGGCTTTGTCCCTAACTGCTGGAACTGCTGTTTAACCCTACTCGATAAAACAGATGAATCTGAATCCCCGTAATCCGTAGCATCCCGAATTACGTAAGCTCTGATCTCTCATATCTGTTGAGAGTACGTAGGCACAATACTGATGTATTGGCGAGCCACCTTCCCCGTAACCCGTAGTTAGCCGAACTACGATGACTCTTATTTCTCATTCTCTAATGAGAATACGTAGGCATAAAGCGCGACGCTTTGCCGAGTCATTTTCTTTTCTTTTCAAGCCAGCCTTGATAGGCAGATAGATAAACCAACTCGTCCAGTAAACACAACAAGCGTGGATCCCGTCGAGTACGACGGACGTGAGGGGTGCTAATACCTTCCCCTTGCGTAACCGACTCCCGAACCCAGACAACGGTTGCGATGACCTTGTCTTATACCTTTTTCGTCAGGTTTTTCCGATCGTTTCCTTTCCCGCTCTGAGGGATAAATAACGAAAGATGGCGACTCTTCTATTTTGCCGGCACCTTATTTTCGCGGAAGCGACACATCTCAATACATGCCTTGAATGCTTTTGCCAAAAGACTATCCTTTCCACAAACATCTCGCCATTGTAGATTATCCAAAGTATTTTTCTTCAGAAAAGAAATCTCCCACTAGGCTCGTACTTCTTCCCTAACAGCCCCAAGTAATAGCTTATCATGAGATATGGAAGTCTTGCTTTTGCACAACCATGATATTGAGCAACATTAACATTTGAAGCCCAAAATGCCAATTCAGCAAGCAGCAAGCATCACATTCTTGGCTTTAATGGACATTTGTAATTGGACTTTGAACTTTGGCAATATTAGATGATGGTGAATGCCTTAAATTTTCAAGTAACTTGTATTCCAAGTAAGCCATATGCATGTCTCTTCCAAATTTAACTTGAATCAAATTCTTGAATAAAACAAATTCTTAAGAAATTGATGTCATAATGAACCCAAAGATTAATTTCCAAACATGCTTTAGAATCACTTGGAAATTGCACACTTGAATGAACACTTTGTACTTGCATCCCAGAACAAACATCTTTATTGAACATCCACCAAACTTGACTTGTACAGACAAAACTCTGAATCTTCGATTAAAACTGGGATAAAACTTCTCATAAAACACTGCTCGACAAACTGATGATTCTCTATAAGACCACTTGACCTTGAACAATCATCTCTTGAGAAAATAGACCACTGATACATATACTTGCAAATGAAGTAATCCTTTGATAGTTTGACCAAGATGAGGTCAAACTTCCATCTGATTTAGACTTGAATGAATGTTTTTGCCATCAATTTCCTTGCAAAACCCTAAACACACAGAGAAGAAGAAGAAACAAGCAAAAATTGAAAAAATATTTTTGGTATTTTGGTTAGAGGTTAGTAAATAGAAACAAACATAAAGCAAGTAAGAAACAACATGGGTGTGAGAACCATATAGTATGATCTTGTTTATGTATGCAAATGATGCAAATGAAAAGTGGGATCTTAGGGGTAAAAATTAGGATATTACAATGGTTGTAGACTAGCTAAGAGTCACTTTTGGATTTTGGTATGGTGGCTCTCATTTCCAAGGCGAGGATTATACTGTCAATGAAGGCCTCTTACTCTGATTTATTTTTGATGGAGATGAATTCATACTTTAGTGCCTGCTCGATAACTACATCGTCTGTTCCTTCAAGCATTATCTTTGCACCACTTCCTTTTATGTTGGATGAGCCATTCACGAATAAAGCCTATTCTAAATGTTGATCTTCTTCAATGGGCAAGATGAGTTCGGCTACAAAGTTGACCAGGGCTTGAGATTTAATGCGCCCCTTTAGAAAATATTGGATGTCGTATTCCGAGAGCTCTACTGACTAAGATACCATTCTTCTCACTAGGCAAGGCTTCTTCAATACTTTACAAGATGGTGTGCCCTTGAAGCATGGCCATAATTTTCTCACCTTATTAATAACTTCTAACACGAGCTTCTCAATCTTCTAGTAGCGTGACCGAGAGGTAGAGGAGAAAAGGTGAGTCCTCCTTCGGGCGAGTGAGGATTGAGGCCATGTGAGGAATTGCTTGATCTTGGCAAAGGCCTCCTCACACTCAGTGGTCCATTCAAACTTCTCCTTTTTCCTAAGAGAGGAAGCAAAACAAGGCAACAAGGCACCCAATAAGCTAATGAACTTCCTTCACATTAGTGGGACTTCTCATATCTATGACTTCCTGATACTTGTTTGGATTGGCTTCAATCCCCCTCCTCGTTAGCATGAAACCCGAAAATTTCCCCGCATATACTCTGGAAGAGCATTTGGCGGGATTTAGGCACACGACATACCTTCTTACTGACTGCAGGATGTCCTTCAGATCATTGGCGTAACTATGCCCATCCGTTGTTTTAATAATCATGTCGTCGATATATACCTCTAGATTTTGCTAAATATGATGGGAAAAGATTACATCCATGAGTCGTTGGTGTAGCTCCAGCATTTTTGAGGTCAAAGGGCATGACATTGTAGTAATGGTTACCATGGTTTAACATGAAGACAATTTTGGCCGCATCCAAGGGATCCATCTTAACTTGGTTGTATCCCGAGTAGGCATCCATGCAACTTAACAAATGGTAGCTTGATGATCATTCAATTAGACCTTCAATGTTTGGCAATGGATATGGGTCCTTGAGGCACATAACGTTAAGATCCATGAAGTCTTCACGCATTCGCCATTTATCGTTGGCATTCTGTACTAGGACTATGTTGGCCATCCAGGTGAGGTACTTCGTTTAAGTGATGAATCTGATGATAGATAAGTTTTTTTACCTATTCATCAATGGTAACCTCTTCTATTCTTCCACCTTCTATTTCCTTTGTGCCACCAGTTTGGCAGATGGATGGATGGCAAAGTGGTAGCTCATGACTTTGTTGTATATGTCTGGCATGTCTGAGGGGGCCCATACGAACAGTTCAATGTTTATTCTAAGTTGTTCGACTAGCTCCCGCTCTTCCCCTGCAAACAATGAGGGGCCTATATTTGTAACTTTATGAGCGTGAGGTCCTGTTTGGACTTCCTTTAAGTTTATATGGGCGTAGGTTGTTTTGGCTCCGTGCCTAGCCTGAGGTAACTACCCTCGAAGTTAGTATTTGGAACTTCAGAAGGACGAGCATCAACAAGGGCAGACTCTTTTTTGAGTGTATAGGTTTCTCAGATAACACTCGTGAGCCACTTGTTGATCTCATCAGTTGGTGCCCACTCTGCCATCTAGGAGCAGATATTTCAAGGTTATATATCGGGTAGATACGACTGCTCATAAGGCGAAGATGATGTAAGGTGACATGGTTTCCATGATGAGGTAGATGACACTGATGGTTTTTAGGTCGGCTCCCTCACCAGGTGGTTTATAGGGTCACATATCCTATTATTTGCACTCGTTCGCTCGATAATCCTATCAGAGAGTCGTTGAACCTCTGTGTATCATCCAAATTCAGTTGTAGCTTCTGGTAGACATCCCAAATATGGATATCGATTGAGCTTCATGGGTCTATCAAAACATGTATGATATATCAATTATCGTGTTGGATGGTGATGACCAAGGGGTCAATGTCGTGAGGGTTGATGCTCAAGGCATCCTCTTCGTGGAAAACAATGTTAACCTTGACCGTTCTTATGGTGTTTTTAGGAAGATCGGAGGATATGACGTTCGTTGCAAATACCTGCCTCATATATCTTCCTCGAGCGGCCCTGGAAAGGCCCCTCCCGGAAATACCTCCCACAGTGGTGTTTGCTACGCAATGTAGGACCCGGTTAGTCATCTCTAGAAAGAAGACGAGTGACAGGGTTGGAGTGGAAGATGTGACCCAAATTAGGCTTACCCATCCCCACAGTGGGCGCCTTTGTACTGGTTAAAAAGTACACGTTTGGGGGGGGGGTGAGGGATAGCTCAGGGCGGCGAATAGCCATGTATAATGGTTTTAGAGGCTATTTGAGGGATCCGCTCAGGTGAGGTGAGAGATCCTCTAGGTGGCCGGTGCAGATGGGTTGTAGACAGTCGGTTAGATTAGTGGAATAATTATGGTAATGAGTGTGGTTACAAACGTATTGTTCTTTGAGTAGTAATGAGTGTGACTGGCTTTGAGTATGTCCTTTATTTCCTATAGGGATAATGTATTTATATGAGTTCCCGATACCTAAGGCTTTTCTGGGAAAGGTCACCGCCCATCTAGTCAAAAGGTAGACAGTTGAATCCCTATTTCCAAGGGAGATGTGGGTCAGTTACGTCTATGATTTTCTCTTTATCCAAGACACGTCTTATCCCGCGTTTTCTCTCTCTATATCCAGAGGCAGGGAAAACTTAAGGGTGAAACGATACCTATCTTAGAGCGGCCTCGTGTCGTCGTCTTTTCCTTAGGTTGTCCCAAGCTACCATTTTAAACAAGATTATTTACAAATATAACAAATATATATATATATATATATATATATATATATATATATATATATATATATATATATATATATATATATATATATATATATATATATATATATATATATATATATATATATATATATATATATATATATATATATATATATATATATATATATATATATATATATATATATAAATAAAAGTAGGCAACATGTTGTGGAAAAGAATTATCTACCCTATTTTAAAAGTTGACAACGATACTAATCGAAGATAAAATTGGTCCAAAAAATACTTTTTGTGACTAAACTGTAAAGCTAATTAATAGTTGTTACAATTAATATTGTTACATGAGATGTCAGGTCTTAAACCAACAAAAATATATTGGACATTGTTGTTTTCATCTTTTGCTGTCATAGTACACCAACTTTTTCTCTTTTGTCATTTCAATACTTTTTCTCTTTTATTAAATTATCTTAAATTCAAATCTTCATTTTCCCCTACTCTTTATCTCTTAATGCACTTATATATACATCTTCAATTTTATTTCTATTTTCATATTGCATGCTCTCTATCTTTTATATATCTTTTATTTTCTTTTCATATTTTTTTTTAAAAAATTTTTCCTCTCTTTTATTGATTTGTTTTAGCTCACAATTTTTACTTCCCTTATTAATATGTAATTCAAGAAGAAGAGTAGATAAATTCACTTTTGATTTAAGTATTATTTTCATTTCTTCAATTAATTAATTATAGTCATACTTTTCAGCTTTAGCTTCAAGAATATGACAATTTCTTCATCAAGATATATCGAACATTCATATTTTATTTTTCTATAACTATTTTTATAAATTATATTCTTTTATATTTCACAACTTTATACTTTTTGTTAAATAATAAATAAAATATATACATTTTTAAAATAATCAAAGAATACAAAATAATAAAAAATATTTGTTTCATAAATTTCTATGATATATTTTGATTTTATTCAACAATAAAATAAATTCATTGATAAAATAAATTAACTTCACAAAAACTCATTTTTATTTCATATTTCGTAATAAAATAAATTCACGAATTATACGAACCATTTAAAAAAATTATCATTAATATTTCAAATTTGTCTAATAAAAAAACAACAACTTGATCTCATCAGATCTACAATAAATTAAAATTAAAAAAATAAAAAAAATAAACAAATCTAGAAAAAATTACTTTTAGATCCAAACTCTCTAATTCAAAAACAAAAAAGAGAAAAAGGAATATATACTGACTGTATAAAATATTTTTACATTGTCAAACAATGACAAACGTGTATTTCGCCACATCACACTTTTATTTTTAAAATGCTGTTATGATTTGGCACTTTAAAATAATCTATTTGGGTGTCTGTGTAATATTTCTTTACAGTGACAGTGCACTACCTTTAAACTCAACAAAAAATACTAACATTTTGTAGCAATACAAGTAAAGTTTATCTCACTTTAATACTATTTTTTTGATATATTTGATTTTTTGGCATGCCAGTGTTTACCAGTGAAAATGACAAACAACCGCTAGTCTTCCAAAGTTACTAAATCTTTGGTCGCTTACACGATCGACTAGATTGATCCTAGGACATGTGTTGTTAAGTTAGTTTGATTTTAATGAATATGAACATTTATAGAATGCTCTTTGAGTGTTTTTCAATGTTATCAAAAGAATGTTGTGAAATTCTCTTAAGTAAAACAAGAGCGTAAATTGCATAGAGATAAAAAGATAAATTGCTTAAAGATAAATAACAATGAAGTAAAATTGCAATAAAGAAAACTAACTGAAATTGAAATGACTTTGATTGTAAAAGAAGGTATTCAAACATTCATTCTCTCCCAACACTCTTTTCTCACAAACACAGATATTGAGAGTATGATGTAGAGTTTGTATAATTGTTGAACACGTTATTCTAAATGCTAAAATGTTTTATTTATACTAAATTAGAAATAACCGTCCCCTATGGTTATTTTGCCAGAAAGCGCCACGTTCCCACTACATGCATTTCGTCGCCTAAAAGTCTTCCATGTGTCCCCCGAAACGGATAAAACCAAAAGGCGATTATCAGCCTTATTTGCACTTCCTATGTCAAACGCTTCCTTTGATGGAATTCTTCGAATTCCAATTCATGCAAAAATCTTCCTAAGTCTTGGGCTACAACGTCTCCTATGCATAAACTCCTTCGAACAGATCTTCTCCATTCGAACCATACATTACTTCATCTCACACATGAGTCATCAAATTTCGACAGTCCCCTTCCAGCCTTTTCCGCCGTCGAAATACCTTCTGTTGCCTAATTCATCATATCTTTCCTCATAATATGATCTCAAACTTCTCAACTCACCTCCAACATTAATGAGGGTCGAAATTCTAGCCAACAAATTCCCCCCAAAAATGTCATTTTGATTGCACATAGAGAAAGACATTTTTTGAAGCTTTTCGACACTACTGTACTGCTTCTGCTGTGACTTCATGGTCATCATGACCACGTCATTTTAGTAGTCTCATCAAGACGTGAAAAAGACGTGCATAACTCTAGAAAGTAATTATTACACCCTATTAACTAGGAAATAATGGGCTATCATCTACAACTGTCTCATCTCATTGTACCAAACCGACACATGCACCACTATCTAGCCACTACACCTAGTGGCTGAAATGAAGCGTTTTATATTTTTTTCACTATAAATAAACCTCTTTATTTTTTTCACTTTTCCACCTTTATGAATCTTCTTCTCCCTTTCAAGCACAACACAATTGCTCATCTTCTTTCAAGCAAGTCTTCAATAAACTCAGAATTTCTCCACCTTTAACCAACAATGGAATCCAAGCAACTAACTATTATTCTCAAAGAGACTAAAAGGCAACCAGTTCTCGGCTCTGTTCACACAATATTCGGCCCTAGTGTAGTGGGAAGCCAATAATACATACTGAAACCTCCTTTGGAGGAGGAAAAGAGGCTAATCTACCAATCTCAGGTACTCATTCCTATTTCTATTGGTGGAAGAGTGCATGTTCTTCCTGGCCCTTTACTTGAAATTGATATTGATCCTGTGAAGCTTATGGCCTTCTTCCTACTTATCATTAGTACAGACCCATGACAAGTAGGGGAAAAACCAAATTCACCACTAAAACCAAAACTTCTGAACAAAAGGGAACTAAAACCCAGGACACATCTTCGACTAAGCCTGAAGAAAACGTCATCAGATTAGATTACATGAGCACTGCTCTTAGAGCATTCCGCTCTTGTCCCTTATCAAAAGACCATGGGAACTATCTGACTTGGCTAGAAAAAATAGAGAAAAAGAAAGCTGATTTCTGGAAGGAAATTGAGATTTTCGACATGATCCAACTGTCGAAGTACGGACCTGGATACTACCAACCTATGTTGCTTACCTCTTTATACTTCTGGGATAATGCTCACAACCAACATCTGCTTCCCTTGTGGAATGCTCACTTCTACTCTCTTTGACATAGATGCCATCATCAGCCTTCGACCCACTGGAAAGGCCTCCGATCCAAACTTGATGACCGAAGACATCATTGGGTTCGACAAGAATTGAGCCACCTTCACCAACTACATTGCTTAAAATCACCAATAAGACACTAAAGAAGTGTCTGACGAATAACACATTGCTTTTCTAGCCCTTAGTTATCTCGATGCATCTTCTGTTCAAGCTCTCAATAGGTGGCGAAGAAACTTTTGTCCATGGCTAACTAACTTCATTCTGGTCGAAAATGCTGCCTCAGTCAGATGATCTTTGACTGTCTGTATGAATCTTTGGGAGAGAGTGTGGAATTTCTCAAGAGTATTCAGACTGGATCCAATTCCAACTTAAGTCTAGCCGGTCTTTTATTGTTATTGCAATTGTGGCTAAATTCCACTTTCGAACCTTCCCAATTAACCTGCAACACTATCAACAAAGAAAGTGAGGAGATCAAGAATCGACAGGTCGAAGTGATATGTCTTGTCTTCGTGACTCCAAATGATGAAGGCACAAATCTTCAGAAGGCATATACTGAGTATTTAATGATGTATGCCAAGCGCTACAACTTCACTCCTTACACGGCTCCCTTCGCCAAGAGAACCCATGGGATAGAATGGTTTACTCGACCATTCCCTCCTAAGTCAAAAGACCAGGAGGTAGAATCCACAACCATATGGGATGCCTTTCTCACACCTAAGTTAATTTCCACCAGACTTTGACCCTCAAGGAACCAGATAGTCCTTCTTAGCTACTAATTAAATCTTGTCTCTCGACAATTTGGTATTAGCCAGATTTTACCTAAACCTCTCTTTCCAAGGAAAAGTAAAATTATTCTCTACAATATGCATCACACAGAGGCTGAATGCATTGAAGAGATGACTCGCTACTCTGGCCTCACTCAACTCACTCTCATTCCTTTTACACCATCTTTTTATTGTTCTAAAGAATACGATACTTGGTGGAAGCAATATTATCTTACAAAAATGTTTGATGTTAAAGCTTTCGATCAACATCTAACCTCTTCTTTTGCTCATATACATGATAAATCTAGAAAGGTACTTTAACTCATATCAAGGAGATTCAAAAATTCTAGAAGTACTTTAAAACTTCCTATCGACCTGATGATCTTAGTCGGACCATCCGTGAAGCAACAATCACTTTAAAAGAAATGTTTATGGACAAACTCCTAGATTTAAAAATACCTTCTTACGTTAAACCTGATCAGAGGTATGACTTTGGTTTTAAATTATATCCTCAAAGGTTCCCCCGACTGCCAACAGTTGACTTTAGTGTGGCTTTTAGCCCTTCGTTCCATGACTGGTATGTCTGTGGGGACTTTGTTAAAATCCTTCGACAAGAGTCTCAAAAGCTGGCGAAACGAGTGGTTCTGACTAAGCACACTTTGGACAGTTTCAAAGGGCATATTCATATTGGCATAGAGGATGTTTAAATACTCTCTCCCATACTTGAAGGTGTCGAATAGGAAATTTTATTTTTTAATTTACTTCTTTCTATAACAGTTTTCTTGACACTTCTTTTTTTTATGGAAATTTCCTTTCTCTTTTACTTATATTTTCTAGTTGTTGAACACAAATAACCAGCCAAAACTCCATCTAAGAAGGTTGCTAGTCTAGCCAAGGATGAAGGTGATTATGAAAACACTGTCAAGGTAGCTGCAATCAATGTACGCTTTGTGTTCCTCTTCTGTTTATTTAATATATTATACCCACATGTTAACATCTACATTATCTTCCATCCTAGTCGAAAGCCATCTTCCACTCCAAAAAAGTGTAAGGTCAAAGAACTCCAAATTCAAACAATTGAATCGGACGACGACCACTAACCAGATACTTACAAGATTCCCCAAAAGTAAAAAGTAGAAGTTTCTGATGTCACTCCCCAATCAAAATCCTCTGTCACAAAAAACAAACCGTTGACCACTCTCAAAATAATTCATGTCAGCTCTGGCCCTGCCACTAAAACCACTCATGAATAAGACGAGGGTAATAACTCAAACCATGGTATCTAAGGTCTTAAGGTAACGAGACTCCCCATCGAACTTCCAACTAAAACCCATTTTCTCTTCACTTTAATTCATCACAATTTATTCTCTCTTGTAGGATGGCGCAGGTGGTACAACATAATCGAGTGTCTAACACACAATCCCTGTGAGTACCAATTCCCCTTTGACCCAACCTACTTCCAACGAGGAATCAAATAAAGGTCCAATAGTCGAGGCAAATGATCCAATCGAAGAACAACAGAAAACCTTTCCTCCAAAGGGCACTACCCAACTAAGTCGAAATTGCTGACCCCAACAATAAAGTAGATGAGGAAGAAGAGATTATCGTTATCAAAATCTAAGATACTATAGACGTTGATGACTCAAAAAAGGAAGCAGATGACGTTTTGTCACGTGTTTCTAATCACGGTGGAGACGGAGGTGAAAATTATGAAGAAGAAGAACAATGATGAAGGCTACTTCATGTTTGATTATGACGCCAATCCTCTAGAGGATGAAGTCGAAGAGGAAGACGGAGAAGAAAAAGAACAAGAAGAAAACACAGAGAATGAGTCAAAACCAAATAAAACAATCAAGACTACTCCACCTTCTACAACTTTCAAGGACGTCAAAGCTTTGTCGCCTAGAACCACTACCACCTTTTCCCCAGCAGAACTAGCCAATTTGAAGAAGACCAATCCCATGGAATATCTTAAGGCTATCCTTAGTACAAGGGGAAGTTCATTTGGAAAAGGTTTCAGCTCTTCGATAGCTTTTGGGGACCAATATAGAGGTCAATCTGTTGATCATCTGCTTCAAAAGATAAAACAAAAAGTCTTTGAAGTTGACTTTCTTCAACTCTTGGAAGCCAATCCTTCTGCTTCCTTTGACATCAAGAATCTCTTAAAGTAATTTAATGTCTTAACCACTTCTCTCGAAGTTGATGATGTCTTCATAGATCTTGGACTGTTAATTGATCAGGAGACTGCAGATATAAGTCGTCGAAGAGACGTTACAAAAAAAATTCAAAACAAAGTGGGCACCCAGACGACTTAATGAGAGGCTGCAACTGAATCCACCAACATGGTTGTTGCGTTGAAGCAAAAATTCAACCAGAATCAAGAAAAACTTATAGCTTGCTCCAACAACATTGCTTCCTGGGAGAAACAGAGCCAAGAATTACAAGCAAAAATTAAGAAAGAGAGAGCGCTCAAACAAGAGATTCGAAAGCTCGACCACCAAATTACCAACCAAGAGATTCAGGTTGGAGTACACCATGTTGAACGAGCTCAAACTTTGGGAAAAGAGATTGACACTCTTACTTCGAAAAAACCTTTGATTAATCATCGTCTACATATCTCCAAAACAAAATATGAATGCATGAAAGCCTTCTAACCCTTTTAATTATCTAGCTTTTTTTTTTTGTTTGTAATGTAATTTGTTGAATGTTATTTTGGGTTTGACTCTTGTAGTTTGTAATGACTTAGCCATTTTGGAATTTTAATTTTAATTACCATTTTGGCTACACATTTTGCATATGCGTTATTCTGCTAATATTTTAACTTCCTGAAGCATAGGCTTATATCTTTTCAAATATTTTACATTTACTCTCAGAAGTCTTCAAGCATAAGCTAATTCTTCGATTTCACATGCATTATTAGAAAATAACTGCATAACTTGGAATGTGCCCTTCCATTTTGGGGACCACTTATCCAATGCTATACCTTTATTATCCATAGGAAAAATTACTTTCCAAACTAAATATCTAGTTGAAAAAGACTTGACCTTTACTTTCTTGTTGTACGTCTTTTCTACTCTCTTTTTCTGCCTCTTCAAAAACTCCAAAGTGCTTAACCTTTCTTCATCTAAATCAACCAATTCATCCAACATCATACTCCAATACACCTCATATGGGAGTTTACTTTGTATTTAGATTCTAGTTGATTGAAGGTAAATCTCAACTGGTAATACGACATCATGCCTATAAGTGAGTCAAAAAGGTGTAGCATTGGTAGCTTCTTTAGGGGATGTCTGACAAGCCCATAAAACTTGGTCTAAAATTTTATGATAATTTGTTGGCTTCTTCCCCACATGATTCTTTATTAATCCAATAACCATTTTATTAGCTACTTCTACCTGACCATTAGCCTGAGCATAGTAGGTTGTTGCTGTCAATAACTTGATCCATACCTTTTTGGAAAACTCTTGAACCTTTCGACCAGTAAACACTGATCTTTGGTTAGTTGTAATTGTCTCTGGAATCCCAAACCTATATATTATATGTTTTTGTATAAATTCAATTATTGCCTCCTGATTAGCATTCACCAAAGGAATAACTTCAATCCATTTAGTGAAATAATTAATACCCACTAAAATATACTCGTGGCTCTTTGAAGATGCTGGTCAAATTTCCCCAACTAAATCCAATGCCCAACCCCTGAAAGGCCAAGGCTTCACAATAGAGTGTAACTCGCTTGCAGGAACATGTTGTATACCCGCATGCTTTTGATATTTTTGGCATCCCTTAGCAAACTCAATGCAATATTTCAACATAGTAGGCCAATACATTCATCATCAAAACAAGAGCCATTTCATTTTATGGCCTACTTGGTGAGCGTCACATGCCCCACTATGAACATTCGACAAAGCTAGGTAGGCTCCAGCCTCACTAAGACACTTAAGTAAGATTCCTTCAGGTGTCTTCTTAAAAAGTTCATTACCCATTAAAGTTTAACTTAAAGACCTATACTTAACATTTCGCTCCACATACACATTTGGATCATTCAAATAGTCCACAATAGGTTTCCTCAAATATGTATCTGTCAAGCTGTCGATTGTTAAAATTTCGAAGTTCTCATTATCTGCATAACCTAACTTTGTTACTTCTAAATCCGTTGAAGACAACCTTGTTGCCATCACCTTCCCTCAAACCTTAATCACATCTTCTAATCTTTCCTTTGAAACCATATAGCCAGAAGCAATCTAAGCCAAGTCATTGGCCTCCTGATTCTTCTGTCGAGGAATATGCCTGACGTTCACCAATTCAAACTTTCATAATAGTCTATTGCCTATTACAAAGTAAATTATTAAATTTTCTTTAACGCATTTATACTCTCTCGTTATCTGTTTCACCACCAACTTAGAGTCACCAATGATTTTGACTCTGGTTGCCCCCAACTCCAAAATCTCAAGGCCATCTATTAAAGCTTCATATTCAGCCTCATTATTCGAACAAGGACCTTCGATTATGTATTTGAATATTGTTAGAATCTTATCAGGAGAGATAATCAATATCTTAATTCTTGATCCATCTTTGTGACCTGAACTGCCGAAGTATAATTTCTAAGGCTCTAGTTCAAGATAGTTTTGGGGACTTTCAACTACAGAGTGGTCGACTATAAAGTCTACAACTGCTTGTCCCTTCATGGCCTTTAAAGGCACATAAGTTAATGAGTAATCCATTAAAGCGAGTGCCCATTTACCAATTCGACTATAAATAATTGGTTTAGAAATCATTTGTTTAATAACATCATAATGGGAAGAAACATAAACAGCCACTGGTTTTATATAACACTTCAATTTCGTACATGAGAAATACATACAAAGACATAATTTTTCAATCATGTTATACCTAGTTTCTGCATCATTAAGGACTCTACTAAGATAATAAATGGTCCTTTTGACTCCATTTTCATCCTCTTGAGCCAACATGCTCCCTATGGTTACATCAGACACAAAAATATACAGTTTTCATACTTCTACTCCTACAAGATGGTGACAAAATTGGGGGATGAACAAGATACTCCTTGATTTTTTCAAAAGCTTCTTGTTGTATCTGCCCCCATTCGAAATATCCATTCTTGATTCGAAGTAGAGGAGAGAAGGCTTGAGTCTTACCGCTCAAATTTGAAATAAAACTCAAGAAATTAATCTTTCCAAGCAGCGACTGCAGTTCCTTCTTTGTTGATAGCGCCTTCGCCTCCAAGATAGCCTTTGTCTTATTCTGGTTTATTTCAATTCCCTTCTTATGAACTACAAATCCTAAGAAGTCTCCAGCCTGTACAAAAAAATGCAAACTTTTGTGGATTAATCTTCAGACCATATTTTATCATTCTTTCGGATGCTTGTCGAAGATGGTCTGTGTGATTGATTCCTGAAACAAACTTAACAACAATATCATCAATGTAAATTTTCATAAAAGTTTCTATGAAATCATGAAAATTGAATTCATTTCCCGTTGATAAGTTGTCCCAGCATTTTTCATGCCAAAAGACATTACCACCTATTCATAGGTGCCTAAGGCTCTAAGACATCGAAATTTCGTTTTTGGCACTTCTTTGTCAGCAATGAAAATCTGATTATAACTAGAGTACCCATCGAGCATACTAAGATACTCATGGCCTACAACGGAGTCGACAAGCATCTCTTCCACAAGCATCTCTGCCACAAGCATTGGATACTCATCTTTTGGGGTTGCAGCATTCAGATCCCTGAAGTCAATGCAAATCCTCAAAGTCCCATTCTTTTTAATAATAGGGACTATGTTAGCAATCCACTCCACATACCTGGTTGTGTCGCTAATGCGAAAATCGGGGCCGGCAAGACAGAAGAGTCGCCACCTTTCGTTATTTATCCCTCAGAACGGGAAAGGAAACGATCGGAAAAACCTGACGCAAAGGTATAAGACAAGGTCATCGCAACCATGTCTGGATTCGGGAGTCGGTTATGCAAGAGGAAGGTATTAGCACCCCTCACGTCCATCGTACTCGATGGGATCCACGCTTGTTGTTTAACGGAAAAGGGTGTGTTTATCTATCTACGCTAAAGGTCGGTTTGAAAAGGAAAGAAATGACTCGGCAAAGCGTCGCACTTTATGCCTACGTATTCCCGTCTGGAACGAGAAATCAGAGTCAACGTAGTTCGCCTAACTATGGGTTACGGGGAAGGTTGCTCGCCAAGATATCGCATCTTGTGCCTACGTACTTTCATACGGCATGAAAAATCAGAGCAAACGTAGTTTGGGCTACGGAGAACACAAGTTTGTTCAGCATCTTTTATCCAAGTAAAGTTAACAATCAGTTCCAGCAGTTGGTGTTTACAACTCGACCTTTGGAGACTTAGGCATTACCATTTGCGATAGAACTGAAAGTTAACAAAACTTTCCTTTAAGAAAAGGGTTTTCCTGATTAAGGGTCCAAGAGGAAAAAAAGGATTTGAATGTTTGTTTTTTAAGTCTTTTACAGAAGAAGTGAATTGAGTTCTGTTTGTAACTCGTGTTGCACTAAAGACTTGGACTTGAGAGTGAATGCGTCGCATGTCACCCAAAGGGTACCACACTAAAGACTCGAATTATGTGAGGGAAACCCTCCCACAACTCTTTCTCAAGTAGCTTAAGGCTCGTAACGCACAA
Organism: Lathyrus sativus; assembly: GCA_963859935.3. Classification (NCBI taxonomy): domain Eukaryota; kingdom Viridiplantae; phylum Streptophyta; class Magnoliopsida; order Fabales; family Fabaceae; genus Lathyrus; species Lathyrus sativus. The sequence continues at coordinate 491,443,248 of OZ012741.1, forward strand.
CACATGTTAACCTTTATTAAGTGTTTTAACTGTATTTGAAGATGAGAAGAGAAACCGACTCTCTACAGGGAAACTGACTCGATCCTACAGTTATCATGCAATATTCGTCCTACGGTTGTGGTTAAAAGGGAAACTAACTAATGCTATCATGCATGGTTAGAATCCTAATGTCTGTCATAACTTCTCTTGAATAAGAGAAGTCAGAGTTCCTAGGGGAACATGGCAATGGAAACAACAGTAAACAAACCAAACTGAAAAGAAAGATTACTGTAAACAAAATGCTGTAAGTAAAATGCATGCAATGAATCACACAAGCAGAAGCAACCAAGCTCAAGTTCTAAACAAGCAAGGCACAAAGGCCATAAACCACACAACCAAGGGAGCTGAGCTCTACCAAATACCAGCAAGCAAAGCCACACAGTAAAAAGCAAGCAGAGGGAAACAATCAACCTCTAATGAAGACAAGCAAGGGGAGAAGCTCAACCCTTAGGATGCTCTTAGGACTATGATCATATACATGAAGCCTATTACTAATGCAACAATCCAATCAAATCACATCAATACATCAAAGCAATCCAGCAAAACAGACAGTCAAGAAAGCAAAACAACAGCTTCACAGCAAAGCCACTCTCTGACAGCAATCCCGCCTACAGTCTGTAACAGTTCTTCAAGTCCACATCATCTTCAAGGGAAGGAATAGAATGCTCCATCTTCATGCTTTAACAATGCTCCAACAAGGAAAGGAATCAACAAGATGAAGGTATGATGATGGGAAGCATGATGTATACCAAAGGTATCCATCATGGCACTCAACCATGCATCCATGAAAAGTATCCTCAAACGTTCTACTCATCTTGACATGCCATACATCCCTCCAAAGGAGAGATGGGCTTTCATGTGAGGACTTTGCATCATAGGATAGGATGGAAGGCAAGTGAAGCCAACCATATTTATTTGAAGAAAGAAAGCAAACCACTAAGGCTCTCCTTAATCCCTAATTAAAACAAAGCTACAAAAATCTATGCAAAAGGAACTAAAAACTCCAAATTAAATCAACACAATCAACCAAACAGAGGTTTATCATGTATATAACAACATCCAAAAGCAATGAACAATTTATCTTGATCTAAAAATCATTATTGAAATTAATCAAATGGGAAGACTAGGTTCAAAGCATGTTATGACTAGTCTAATTGTTAGTTCCATCTAAAATACTAAAGCTAATCTTAAAATTCTATGATTATTTCTAGGGGAGCCTAAGCATGTTAGGGGTCTATAGTAGAAAAACCAGAGCCTAAAACTATGCTTAAAGGCACTAAAGAAATCACACACCAAAAGTGGTCAAAAGGGAAATCAAGTGGGGAAACCTCTAAAGATCTAGTTCAAAACAGAACCTAAAGCTACCTAAAAATTACCCTAAAAAATTCTGGGAGTTCTTTAATATGTCTATAACAAACCAGCAAAGAATTAAGTCCAAATTCTATACCAAACTCCAGAAAAAAAATCAGTAAGAAACTATGCAGGTTTTGGCATTTTATTATCCAACTAAAGGAGAAAAACGAAATCAAATTGAAAATTAAACGAAACTAAAATCCAATTGCCCACAAGAATTATAGACATGGTAAGGATCATCCCAGAATTTTCTCATATTTTTCGAAGCATTTTTGCTATTTTTTAGGAATTAAAATCAAACAGCACACAAAACAGAATTTTAATGCAACAATCAAATGGTTAAATTAAATCGGAAAACCAACCTACGGATCAGAGATTTGATCCGGTGATCGTTGATCAAGTGAATTTGCAAAGATCCGAACAAGATTAAATGGAAAACTTCAAGATCCACAATAATTCTTGCAAGAAGATGAAGATCGAACACTTCGAATCTGAATTGCTCCGAGTAAGTGCTTCCAACTTACGCTCCAATATCCAACTTCAATTTGCACGAAAATTGATTACGAAACTTGATTCGATAATGATGATGTGTGGAGGTTTATGCTCAAGATTCCATTGATTTCAATGAAAAATCAATGGATCCGATGATGAGGAGCTATGGGTGAGGGTTTGGAGAATGAAGAAATTGAGAGAATTGAGAGAGTGAGAGAATTCTTGAAAATGAAAATTGTATGGATTCCCCCTTTTTGGTTTGGAGTAGATCACTTAAGTACTCCTTAGGCTTGGATCCCAAGGTAAGGTTTAGACTTTGGCTTGTGAAAATTGGTTTGGAGTTTAATGGTATGATTTTGGGTATGTAACCTCCTTTTGAAGAAATCCATAAAATGACCATTAAATATGACTCAAATTGAAATTCTAACAACGCCATTGTATTAGGAATGTCATTTGCAATCAAAATATGTACCAATTTGCCATTGTTTGAACCATTGTGAATTATTTTGGATTAAAAGGAGACCTTGCTTGTGCATTATGAATGATTTTGGATATTTAGCTTATTCTTGAAGTAACAAACTAAAGCACCATGAAATAGACCTCAAATGAAAAATCTAATATTGCCAATGTGTTTATAATGATTTTTCCACTCAAAATATGTCCTTACTTGGTCTTGTTTGAGCACATAGAATTTATTTTGAATTTTTCAAGTTTAGTGCCTTTTAATTCCCCCTTTTCAAGCCTCCATGAACCAAATCTTGTTCTAGGCCAAATAAAAGTCTCATGAACACATGGTTGACCTAAAAATCCCATTTTGAGAAACTTTCATGTTGGAAAAAACTTCATTTGAAGAGTGAAAGATGGAGAAATTGACCTATAATCCAAAATGACCTATAATCCCACTTTCCCAAAATACCCATGGCTTGCAAAGCTCATAACTTGAGTTCTACAAATCATAATGAGGACTTCTATAACTTTTCAGAAAGATAAGATCATGAGAAACAACTTTCATGTTTATCAAAAGGTCATGTGAAACTCCCTTCTAGGTCAAAAGTAGCATGTAAGTTGATTGATTTTCACAGACAAATTTCAGATGCATCTGAGGACCTGTAACTTGTCTGACTCATAACTTGAGTTCTACAAATCATATGGATGACTTATAGTACTCAAATTAAAGGTATGAACATACTCTACAAGTATCATGTTTGGCCCAAAGTCATATGAGACTTGTATCTTGACTTACATGGCTTTGAAGTTTGGCACTAAGCAGAGGATTTTACCCTAGGAACCCTAACTTAGCAACTTCAACCACTCTTGATTCTTCTTGATTTGTTCTTAAAACTACATCTCACATGCTTCAACACATCATTTCATGAACTCAATGACCTAGAAGTAGGCTTTGGCTCTCTTCAATTACTCATCTTGACCTAGGATTAACCAGCTGAAACCCTAGTGACATCCACTTCCACTGTGACTCTTGTACTTGCTACAATGACTTGTCTGAGCTCTACCATGACCCTCTAGGCACTCCATGAGCTCTATCCAAATATTATACCCACAATCAAGGCTTCACAAACCTCTGATGATCTTCAAATGACTCTTCAGGTTAGGAGATGAACCCCATACAAGCAAACAAACATCTCAAGGACTCAATCCTCTTCATGATGACCTTGGTGACTTCTCAAGCTTGAATAATCCTCTGGCTAGGCTTCTCTTGACATAAACCACACTTGATCCCCTGCTAAATGAAGGATTTTATGCTATGCAAATGCTAGAACTATGCTAGAACAATGCTATGCTATACAGTGAAACATAAACCAAGTGATAAAAAGGTTGGGCAAATTTTGGGGTGCAACAGCTGCCCCTATTCAAGCGGCTTGGACCCGACTGGATGAAGAGCGAACGACTTTCAAACAATCGAGGTAGAAGACGGTTGAATACCAAAGAACCCGGAAATTTGCCAACCGCAAAAATAAACTGCAAAAACTGCTTGAGGAACAATATCCAAAAAACTGAATCCGGTTGTCACGGCAACAACTGGTCAATCATCTGATAAAGAACATCCAATCTCGCCATCCATCACCCGTGTGACGCTGCAAGTGTTGGATCATCAGTCGAACTTCAAATTTTGCTACAATAAGCAGGCATCGAGCCATAGGACCACGTCAAAATCACAAACTTCTTGACCTTCATTTGTGCAGAAACAAACGAAATGCTACGTAAAGCACGAACCAGGCATCCGATGATCTGAACAAGCTACTCTGCGGGGAACACCTCCGACAACATAGATACTTGAATAAATAATTCCACGGGGAGCCACTCCATTAGGACGGGTAATGATTCTGCCAACACCGGTAATAACTCCATTGACAAAGGTAATAACTCCATCAACTACGGGTAATAACTCCATCAACTACGGGTAATAATTCCTCAACCAGGGTAATAACTCCTCAACTAGGGTAATAACTCCTCAACCACGGGAAATAACTCCTCGACCAGGGTAATAACTCCTCAACCAGGGTAATAACTCCATCAACCAGGGTATAACTCCATCAACCAGGGTATAACTCCATCAACCAGGGTAATAACTCCATCAACCAGGGTATAACTCCATCAACCAGGGTATAACTCCATCAACCAGGGTAATAACTCCATCAACCAGGGTATAACTCCATCAACCAGGGTAATAACTCCTCAACCAGGGTAATAACTCCTCAACCACGGGTAATAACTCCTCAACCACGGGTAATAACTCCTCGACCAGGGTAATAACTCCTCAACCAGGGTAATAACTCCTCAACCAGGGTAATAACTCCTCAACCAGGGTATAACTCCCTCAACCAGCGTAATAACTCCATCGACCAGGGTATAACTCCATCAACCAGGGTATAACTCCCTCAACCAGGGTAATAACTCCTCAACCAGGGTATAACTTCGAAGGTTTAATCCAAGAGATTCTTCTAATGCTGACGTAACAACAATCCGAGGAAAAACTCTACTGGGGGAATTCTGACGCCAATTGCCAGAAACTTACTTAGACAACAAGTAACGACTTCCAAAATTTTTAAATGCCGACGGGACAACAATCTGAAGAAAGCTCCACTAGGGAAGAAGAGAAACTTAACCAAGAAACTCTGTTAGGGGAGCATGCGATGGGACGAACGTTAGCATCACCTATCTCACGCCGAAAATTTGAATATATAGAAATCCTTCCGAGCAAGAATCCCACTCCTCTGCAGGGAATAACACCTGAAAACAAAGAGGTAACCAACCTGGATTATGTTTCAAAATGCGTATGTTTGACAATGGCATAATGCTCCATACGGCATGGAAATGCTACGCGTTTGGGTAGATGCAAATATGATGATATATGCACAATGCAAAGATGCCAAGAGGCGCTTCAGCAAAATAAATGCTGAAGACAAAACCAAATCTGCTGGGGGACAACCAGGTATCACAGACATATTCCAGCAAAATAAATGCTGGAAAGGTGAAACCAACTCCGCTGGGGGGTAGAAACAATCCTGCTGGGGAATAGTTCACAAGCTCGGAGTTGCGAACTCTGTTGAGGATGATCATCCTATTGGAGGAAAAACAACCTGCTGGAAGACAGAAAGGACGGTCCTGCGCGGGGATACTCCTTTCAAACTACTGACCACCTGATCGTGCTCTGTGGGGATTAACCATGCTGGGGATACTCAGCTGGGAATTGATCTGTGTACTCTGGTTGTACTTTGCGAGGACTCTCTAGGGAGTAAATACATCAATCTTGATCTGCTAGGGATGACCTTATCCTACCGAATAAGTCAATCTTGAATTGCTGAGGATAATCTGATCCTGATGCAATCCCACCTCTTCTGGGGATAAAAACTTCAACATTCATCTGCCGGGGAGGAAAAGCAAACTCCACCTGCTGGGGAGGAATAAGTTTCACATAGAGCCTGCTCCTACATTAAAGGACTCTGACTGGGGAACACGATCCCTTGGATATCTGCTGCAAAGGCAACGACGTGCCCCAGTTCAAACACTTCAACTTGAAAAGGCAAAACTTGCCACGAACCAACTTCGAGATGGCTTGCCCCTAATTGACTGATTCGTGGAGCAGTACCCCTAGATGCGAGAAATTTGCTGAATCTCGACCTGATCCCAGATTAAGATTGAAGGTTTTTTTGTTTTCAGAAAGGAACTCCTACTACAAGGCTCAAAGGGGTTGACAAGGGATTATCTTCCTTATACCTCCGGTGTTTAGGGATTTGAAACAATGCCTGTATATCGTCAACAGGTTTTTCTATCCAAGAGCATACAATCAGAAACTTACGCGTCTTTTGATTTCGTCATCCTCCCCGGATTCCGCCTAAACAAGCATTTGAAATAAATGAAAAGCATAGAGTGAACACGTCTGGATTAATTCAAAACATGCACATGTATTTCATTATCAATATCAATTGAAAAAATAACAAGTTTTACAAGCGAAAATTTGCATATAGACAGAAAAGAAACTACAAATTGCAAAGAAATAACAGGATGAAATGAAAATTGCCAGCTCCTCGGAACTGGGCTTCTTGTATTTTGACTTGTTGGCGAATCAACTATCTTCAGAATCAATTATTAGAGGTAGCCTGATGTTGTCCTGATCTTCTTTCAACGGCCCAACCAAACTATAGAACCCCTCTTCGTCAATCAGACTCCAGCTCATCTGTGGTTTGGCATTGGTTGTTGCACAATGTTGGGTCCTTCCGTACCAAAATTAATGGTTGTACTATCAATTAAATCCTGCACCTTATGCTTGAAGGCGTGGCAATTCTCAATGTTATAACTGGGTGCCCCGGAGTGGAATTCACAATGCTCATTAGCGTCGTAACCAAAAGGAGGTGTGCCCGTAGGCAGAGCCATCGTCCTTTTCTCAACCAGTTGTAACCGTAACAGAGTCTGAAGAAGTTCAGTGTATGACACCGGAGGCGTATCAAATACCCTTTTCGGCTTCCCATTCTAAATTCTTCGCTGAGCAGGATGCTGTTGCCTTTGCTGCTGCTGCGGCTGTTGCTGTTGTTGTGCGGGGATTGTCACACTTGCAACTTGTTGCTGTTGGTATTGCCTCCATCCCCTATTTCTCCCTCGAGAGCTACATACCTAATTGGCATCTCCCTGGTTTTTACCTTCAAAGGCCTTCTTGCCACCTCCAGCTGAGGTCGATTCACCAGCCTGAATCTTACCGATCTTAATACCATTTTCGATTCGCTCCCCCATCAGAATCAAGTCAAAGAAATTACTCATCGAACAGTTAAGAAGTTTGTCGTAATACAGCCCAAAAAACGTACCCACGAAGATATATATCAACTCCCTCTCCACCATAGGGGGATGCACACTTGCAGCCAGCTCACGCCATCTCTGGGCGTATTCTTTGAAACTTTCACTAGTCTTTTGAGAAAGATTCTGCAACTAAACCCTATTCGGGGCAAGATCACTATTGTATTGGTAGTGCCTCATGAAGGCTTCGGCCAGTTCTTTCCAACTTCCAATTTGAGTAGGTTCTAAACCCATGTACCATTCCAATGACGGTCCAGACAGACTATCCTGAAAGAAGTGCATTAACATCTTTTCATCGTTGGAGTAAGCAGACATTCTTCTGTAGTAAGATCGCACGTGCACTCTAGGACACGTGTCTCCCTTGTATTTATCAAATGTAGGAGCCTTATACTTGTGTGGTACCCTCATCCCAGGAACCAATCCCATGTTTGCCATATCCAATCCCACATAATTCTGGTTGGCTATCCCTTTCATCTGCTTTTCTAACATCTTGATCCTGCGATCATTTTCAGTAGGCCTCTCTAGCCCCATGCCTTGGCCAGAAAAAGCATCTTCTTGGCGGTCTTCACCCCAATAAGGAACCTCATTGTCGTACCCAGCGTATGCAGCGTTGCGACCGTGACCATTCTGAAATAACTTGGGGTCATACCTCAGATTACCGAGCTCTTGATTAGCAGCAGCTGACCCAAAGCCAGTATTGTAGGCATCCATTCCGTAACCATTGTTACTCACAGTTCTGAAAACCTGATTACCAAATCCAGCATTGGCACCACCAGCGTTTCCAAAACTCATATTCACACCAGCACAACCTGTATTGCCGTTGATCATATTCACACCGGTATTCCCAACACCAGCGTTGAAACCAGCGTTACCATTGCCAACAACGTTCCCATTGGTTTCCAAGTTACCGTTCCTATTACCAACATTCCTATTACCAGCCACGAGACCATTCTCACCAGCGTCAAGAACGACCACTAGTATAGCATCACCAGCCTGAGAAGTTTCACCATGAGGACGAATAGCAGCCGTACCCCCATGTAGCACACCGTTGCTATCAACTCGTGCAATCAGAGGCTGCACGAGAGTCTGGAGCTATTCTTGGCCTTTAGCCACGGTCTCCATCACCTGCATAAACTGAGCCATACGGTCACGCATCTCCTACATCTCTGCCTGCATCTGGTCCATGACTTTCTTACAGTTGCTTCTGGTTGAGTAACGATGAGTTCGATGTTCGGCAATCCTGAAATAACCTGAACAGAGATGCAGGAGATAAGATAAGCAGTTCAAAGGCACCTGGAATGCAAAATGGATATGAAAATGCAAACATGTACATATGCAACAGGTTAATTCCCCCACGATTCTAGTTCCAAGGAAGAAGCCATAATGACAATGGAGCCCATACAGACAAGCAATCGAATCAGAAATCCTCATATATAATCAATGAGCCAAATAGGCAGCGTACAAGATACAACTGAGTACAGAACTGATGAGACATCGGCCAACAAGCCTGGCGATGGTTAGATACAATCAATATAACAAGATACAAAGGGAATATCAAAGCTAGTCAATACGGATGACGTACTCGGAAATCCTCCAATAATCTCAATGTCTCAGGATGGCCTGGTTTGGAGAGTAGTCCCTGTATAAGCCACTTCTGCTGGACAATAAGGGACTGCAAATTCCTAGCATCCTCTATACAAGTACCCTGGCCAAAACATGCGTCAAGCTTACACCTCTTGAAATCAGCCTGCAGCTTACAGCTCTTCAGCTCTTTGACCATGTCGCTCAATTTATGCTCAGCATCTCGCCTCAGTGATGATTCTTCAGCAATCTTTGCCTCTTTGGCGTTAAGTTGCATCTTCAACTTGGAAATTTGTAGCTTCAGCTTGTCCTCCCGCTCCTTGTGGCTATTAAGCATGGCATTCCACAATGATTCCCATTTGGAGATTCGCATATACGCTTTGTCTAAACTTTCTTTCTTAGTAGCTAGCACACTACTAACAGCCTTCATGTCTAGACCCAGTTGCTCTCTCTTGTTGATCTCTGCAGTCAATTTTGTTCCCATCCTGTTCACCACCTCTGTCTGCCTTCTCAAAGCGTAAGTAGCCTTAGTCTTCTCATGTCGAAGTTGGAAGATTTCTTTCTCTAGCTCTTCGTTTGCTTTTCGCAGTTCTTCTTTTTCAGCCAAGAGCTTATTGTACTTCTCAATCTCCACAGTAGTGGGTTCTTCAATCGCTGGAGGATATAACGGTTCTACAACAGGAAACGGTATCAAAGACTTTTCAACTCTTTCATGGATCTAGAGCCGATAAGGATTATAAGCTCGACTGTCACTCTTGCCAAGCAATGCTTTCCTTCTTCTATGAAAGTTACTCCAAGCATGCTTCAACCTAACCAGGATGTCTGATTCCAATAAGCCCGTGAGATACAGAGATTCCTGTATCTCGTCTTCAGCAGGAGGACCATTCAGCGCATAACCAAACTGTCTCACAAGCAGAGCAGGGTTATAGTTGATACAACCTTTCCATCCAATCAGCGGGACGTTTGGAAAACCACTGCAACTATAGATAATGTCAGCCCCCAACATAGTCCAGTCAGCCCATACAATATTCTCAGCAGATAAACCCATCAATCTAGAAGACCACTCTACAGTACTGACAGTATCAACAAATGGTCCCGTCTTCGGAAGGTGACTGGAGAACCATTTGTACAATATAGGCACGCAACAGGACACATTCTTACCCCTATGTTTCTCATTCTTGTAGTGAATAGAACGATAAACGTCTTCCAATAGAGTAGGCACTGGATTCTTTGAAGCCAGAATGAAAAATGCATCTGAGTCTACAAAATCAGGCAAGTTGGGAAATAAGATGATCCCATAGATGCATACAGCCAAGATAACATTGAATACAATCCAACACTCGTCTTTCGCACACTGAACAACCTTATCAACCAAGAAGGATAAATGAAACCCATATGCCCCATTAAGCTTAACCAATTTCCTTGAAAATTCAAAAACGTCCAGACTGACAATCTCAGCAAGCTTAGCCAGATCAGGCTCAGCATCATCGTGAACAAATGACATCTGATTCAACACCCGGACTCCCAGCAGAGCAGAGAATTCCTCCAAAGTAGGTGCCAAAACATAGTCAGGAAACAAAAAGCATCTCAACTGAGGCTCATAGAACTGCATCAATGCATAAAGTCCATTCAACTCAAATATAGAAGGCTTGCACACCAGACTAAGCAGTTTCCCATATGACTTTCTGAACTCAGCCCTTACTTTCTGATCAGCCAGAGTAACCAACTTCTATAGAGAACTGATATCAGGAGAAGGCAACTTGTAAGCAACTGTCTTCTTGAGGGACTCTATGTCAGGAAAAAAGAGAACACTAGAATCTGAGGGGAAATCACACCTGAAACACAAATACATGTTAATGAGATGCATACATGAAAATGCAAATGTATATGCAAACAGAGGATCAAGTGTGTGCTGTGTTGTAGCAATAATAATCAGAAGCCTGTTGTTCTGTAGCTTGAGAATAACCAGAGCTTTGCCTCAGAAATACCAATCACAAAAGGAACCTTTGTACCACAATCACACTGACAAAGAATAACCTGGTAATCTAGAGATTATGGTTTCCTGCAAACCCCCATCCCACTCACAGGTATGTACTTAATCTACCGACGAGGTATGGCATCCTATGCGCTCATCAGCGTCACAGACTTTCAAGAGCGACGATAGGATACCCAGAAGGTGTGGCATCATCATCTCTTGAAGCGGCCTCACATAGTTGAATCCCAATTGATCGGTCCCCAGAGTCGACAATCCTCGGGTCAGACAACTTGTCGAGCCCAAAGGGCCAGGCAAGAAGCATCAAAGAGAATCTCGTCCGAGCGCGGATTTCGTAGCAAGCTGGTGCATGCAAAGCATGCAGGCTTTACCACTAATCTCCACTTCTAAGTCTATGTGCACTCTCAAGCACAGGTCCGACTTATCTCTCAAAGTAACACCCTCCCCAGCACAACAACAATAATATAGTGCGGAAAGTAAATACAGAAAGATAAAGCACATATATACAACACCCAAGAAAACAAGCAAGCGCTAGGATTGACTCGCATAGGGAACTGTTGGAGTCCCCAGCAGAGTCGCCAGCTATTGGGGAAGACCCAGATAGCTAGGAAGAAAACCCAAGGCGAGACTCGCATAGGGAACCATCGCATTCCCAGCAGAGTCGCCAGATTTCGCTACTACGAAAATCGGGGCCGACAAGACAGAAGAGTCGCCATCTTTCGTTATTTATCCCTTAGAACAGGAAAGGAAACAATCGGAAAAAACCTGACGCAAAGGTATAAGACAAGGTCATCGCAACCATGTCTGGATTCGGGAGTCGGTTACGCAAGGGGAAGGTATTAGCACCCCTCACGTCCATCGTACTCGATGGGATACACGCTTGTTGTTTAACGGAAAAGGGTGTGTTTATCTATCTATGCTAAAGGTCGGTTTGAAAAGAAAAGAAAAGACTCGGCAAAGCGTCGCACTTTATGCCTACGTATTCCCGTCTGGAACGAGAAATCAGAGTCAACGTAGTTCGCCTAACTACGGGTTACGGGGAAGGTTTCTCGCCAAGATATCACATCTTGTGCCTACGTACTTTCATACGACATGAAAGATCAGAGCAAACGTAGTTCGGGCTACGGAGAACACAAGTTTGTTCAACATCTTTTATCCAAGTAAAGTTAACAATCAGTTCCAACAGTTGGTGTTTGCAGCTCGACCTTTGGAGACTTAGGCGTTACCATTTGCGATAGAACTAGAAGTTAACAGAACTTTCCGTTAAGAAAAGGGTTTTCCTGATTAAGGGTCCAAGAGGACAAAAAGGATTTGAATGTTTATTTTTTAAGTCTTTTACAGAAGAAGTGAATTGAGTTCTGTTTGTAACTCGTGTTGCACTAAAGACTTGGACTTGAGAGTGAATGTGTCGCATGTCACCCAAAGGGTACCACACTAAACACTCGAGTTATGTGAGGGAAAACCTTCCACAACTCTTTCTCAAGTAGCTTAAGGCTTATAACGCACATCACGTGTTAACCTTTATTAAGTGTTTTAACTGTATTTGAAGATGAGAAGAGAAACAGACTTTCTATAGGGAAACTGACTCGATCCTACAGTTATCATGCAATATTCGTCCTACAGTTGTGGTTAAAAGGGAAACTAACTAATGTTATCATGCATGGTTATAATCCTAATGTCTTTCATAACTTCTCTTGAATAAGAGAAGTCAGAGTTCCTAGGGGAACATGGCAATGGAAACAACAGTAAACAAACCAAGCTGAAAAGAAAGATGACTGTAAACAAAATGCTGTAAGTAAAATGCATGCAATGCATCACACAAGCAGAAGGAGCCAAGTTCAACTTCTAAACAAGCAAGGCACAAAGGCCATAAACCACACAGGCAAGGGAGCTGAGCTCTACCAAATACTAGCAAGCAAAGCCACACAGTAAAAAGCAAGCAGAGGGAAACAATCAACCTCTAATGAAGACAAGCAAGGGGAGAATCTCAACCCTTAGGATTCTCTTAGGCCTATGATCATCTATATTAAGCCTATTACTAATGCAACAATCTAATCAAGTCACATCAATACATCAAAGTAATCCAGCAAAACAGACAGTCAAGAAAGCAAAACAATAGCTTCACAGCAAAGCCAATCTCTGACAGCAATCCCGCCTACAGTCTGTAACAGTTCTTCAATTCCACATCATATTCAAGGGAAGGAATAGAATGCTCCATCTTCATGCTTTAACAATGCTCCAACAAGGAAAGGAATCAACAAGATGAAGGTATGATGATGGGAAGCATGATGTATACCAAACGTATCCATCATGGCACTCAACCATGCATCCATGAAAAGTATCCTCAAAAGTTCTACTCATCATGACATGCCATACATCCCTCCAAAGGAGAGATGGGCTTTCATGTGAGGACTTTGCATCATAGGATAGGATGGAAGGCAAGTGAAGCCAACCATATTTATTTGAAGAAAGAAAGCAAACCACTAAGGCTCTCCTTAATCCCTAATTAAAACAAAGCTACAAAATCTATGCAAAAGGAACTCAAAACTCCAAATTAAATCAACACAATCAATTAAACAGAGGTTTATCATGTATATAACAACATCCAAAAGCAATGAACAATTTATCTTGATCTAAAAATCATTATTGAAATTAATCAAATGGGAAGACTAGGTTGAAAGCATGTTATGACTAGTCTAATTGTTAATTCCATCTAAAATACTAAAGCTAATCCTAAGATTATATGATTATTTCTAGGGGAGCCTGAGCATATTGGGGGTCTATAGTAGAAAAACCAGAGTCTAAAACTATGCTTAAAGGCACTAAAGAAATCACACACCAAAAGTGGTCAAAAGGGAAATCAAGTGGGGAAGCCTCTAAAGATCTAGTTCAAAACAGAACCTAAAGCTACCTGAAAATTACCTTAAAAAACTATGGGAGTTCCTTAATATGTCTATAATAAACCAGCAAAGAATTAAGTCCAAATTCTATACCAAACTCCAGAACAAAAATCGGCAAGAAACTATGCAGTTTTTGGCATTTTATTATCCAACTAAAGGAGAAAAACGAAATCAAATTGAAAATTAAACGAAACAAAAATCCAATTGCACACTAGAATTATAGACATGATAAGGATCATCCCAGAATTTTCTCATATATTTCGAAGCATTTTTGCTATTTTTTAGGAATTAAAATCAAACAGCACAAAAAACAGAATTTTAGTACAACAATCAAATGGTTAAATTAAATCGGAAAACCAACCTACGGATCGGAGATTTGATCCGGTGATCGTTGATCAAGTGAATTTGCAAAGATCCGAACAAGATTAGACGGAAAACATCAAGATCCACAATAATTCTTGCAAGAAGATGAAGATCAAACACTTCGAATCCGAATTGCTCCGAATAAGTGCTTCCAACTTACGCTCCAATATCCAACTTCAATTTGCACAAAAATTGATTACGAAACTTGATCCGATAATGGTGATGAGTGAAGGTTTATGCTAAAGATTCAATTGATTTCAACGAAAAATCAATGGATCCGATGATGAGGAGCTATGGGTGAGGGTTTGGAGAATGAAGAAATTGAGAGAATTGAGAGAGTGAGAGAATTCTTGAAAATGAAAATTGTGTGGATTCCCCCTTTTTGGTTTGGAGTAGATCACTTAAGTACTCCTTAGGCTTGGATCCCAAGGTAAGTTTTGGACTTTGCCTTGTGAAAATTGGTTTGGAGCTTAATGGTATGATTTTGGGTATGTAACCTCCTTTTGAAGCAATCCATAAGATGACCATTAAATATGACTCAAATTGAAATTCTAACAACTCCATTGTGTTTAGAATGTCATTTGCAATCAAAATATGTACCAATTTGCCATTGTTTGAACCATTGTGAATTATTTTGGATTAAAAGGATACCTTGCTTGTGCATTATGAATGATTTTGGAAATTTAGCTTATTCTTGAAGTAACAAACTAAAGCACCATGAAATAGACCTCAAATGAAAAATCTAATATTGCCAATGTGTTTAGAATGATTTTTCCACTCAAAATATGTCCTTACTTGGTCTTGTTTGAGCACATAGAATTTATTTTGAATTTTTCAAGTTTAGTGCCTTTTAATTCCCCTTTTTCAAGCCTCCATGAACCAAATCTTGTTCTAGGCCAAATCAAAGTCTCATGAACACATTGTTGACCTAATAATCCCATTTTGAGAAACTTTCATGTTGTACAAAACTTCATTTGAAGAGTGAAAGATGGAGAAATTGACCTATAATCCAAAATGACCTATAATCCCACTTTCCCAAAATACCCCCAGCTTGCAAAGCTCATAACTTGAGTTCTACAAATCATAATGAGGACTTCTATAACTTTTCGGAAATATAAGATCATGAGGAACAACTTTCATGTTTATAAAAAGGTCATGTGAAACTCCCTTCTAGGTCAAAAGTAGCATGGAATTTGATTGATTTTCACAGACAAATTTCAGATGCATCTGAGGACCTGTAAATTGTCTGGCTCATAACTTGAGTTCTACAAATCATATAGATGACTTCTAGTACTAAAATTAAAGGTATGAACATCCTCTATAAGTATCATGTTTGGCCCAAATTCATATGAGACTTGTATCTTGACTTACATGGCTTTGAAGTTTGGCACTAAGCAGAGGATTTTACCCTAGGAACCCTAACTTAGCAACTTCAACCACTCTTGATTCTTCTTGATTTATTCTTAAAACAACATCTCACATGCTTCAACACATCATTTCATTAACTCAATGACCTAGAAGTAGGCTTTAGCTCTCTTCAATTACTCATCTTGACCTAGGATTAACCAGCTGAAACCCTAGTGACATCCACTTCCACTGTGACTCTTGTACTTGCTACAATGACTTGTCTGAGCTCTACCATGACCCTCTAGGCACTCCATGAGCTCTATCCAAATATTATACCCACAATCAAGGCTTCACAAACCTCTGATGATCTTCAAATGGCTCTTCAGGTTAGGAGATGAACCCCATACATGCAAACAAACATCTCAAGGACTCAATCCTCTTCATGATGACCTTGGTGACTTCTCAAGCTTGAATAATCCTCTGGCTAGGCTTCTCTTGACATAAACCACACTTGATCCCCTACTAAATGAAGGATTTTATGCAAATGCTAGAACTATGCTAGAATAATGCTATGCTATGCAGTGAAACATAAACCAAGTGATAAAAAGGTTGGGCAAATTTTGGGGTGCAACAGGTTGTACGAATAAACTTACATTTGAGAAGTCTTTCGGCTTCCAGCTTGATCTTTGAAAAAATTTCTGGTACAAATCTTCTTAGATTTTGCATGATTGGTTTTCTCTCAAGTTTGATGGGAAGTTTTAGTTCGACTAGCTCCCTACTCAATTCTGGAATTTCGTCATAGTCCCAAGCAAAGCAGTCTTTATACTCCTTTAGCAACTGGATCACTTCGACCTTGAGTTCTTGGCCAAGGTTAGCACTAATGTATGTTGGCATCTTTTCTTTACCTTCTCCTAGATCAACTTCTTCCAAAGGATCCTGCACTAACATCTTCACATTGGGCGCCAACGGGTCCTTTTCGAATCCTAAAGACTCTTCGTCATAAATTGCGTCAAGCCTCTGGATTTTCATTTCTTGCTTATCCTTATCAAGTGGCTCTAGTTCAAAATCTATTACGGCCCCTAAAGGTACACATTATTTTCTTTGGCTTCGACAACATGTACTTAACTTCGGCCTCTAAGGCCATTTTTAATCTATTTTCGGCTATGTAAGCCAAAATCGTTCCCCATGTCTTGGACTCATTTATGATCCTCAAACTCATCTCCTTAGCCAATTGGCTGGATATATGTTGTCCCTTAAAATTTTAGGTCTTCTCCGATAACCTTTTTGTCCCATTGGAACTCATAGGTTGGGTCTAAGTGAAGGGAGTAATAGGGAGCATTCGTTGGTTCGAACTCAAAGTCTGCAGGTCGACAAGGGGAAATATTTTCCAATTTCCCATCGAAGTTCCTTCTGTCAACATGATTTACTTTAGCTAAGAAGTAACTATGACCAGCCTCAAAATTCTCTACTATACCATTGTTTCGCCAGATAGTGATCCTCTGATGCATTGAGGATGGAATTGCTCCTATACCATGGATCCATTCTGGACCCAACATCAAATTATAATTAGCCTTTAACTTGACAACCATAAACATTGTCGGTCTCATTATTGTTCCAACAGTTAATTCCAATTGAATCACACCCAAAGTGCGTCCAACTTTCTCCTCATAATTTGATAAAACCATATTGTGAGGTTTCAAGTCCATATTAAATTTTCCTACTTTTTGTAGCATAGAATACGACATCAGATTAACTGCTGCTCCCCCATCCACAAGAATTTTACTAATCACTACTAATCACCACATTCTCGACCTTCCCTCTAATAAAGAGGGGTTTAAGGTGATTCTTCATAACTTCATCTGGACTTTTGAAGAAGGCATTCTACTCTTTGACGCATCCATTATTCATCACATAATAACATATTGGCTTATGTTTATCCATTTCATCTTCCATTACATCATCAGGTTCTTCAACCTCAATAATCTGGTCGTATTTCCCTGGGGAAGCACAGAAACCACATTGCAAGCTATATCTAACAAGCTTATGATTCTGTATCTAAGAAATTATCAGTAAAAATATCTTCATCATTTGCTATATCTCTATACTTTACTCTTAAGATCCACCAGCTGATTAGGAAAACAATCTCCTTCCAACTGGCTTTTTTTTTCCTCGACATCGTTTTTTCTCTGAAAGCACATTTGTATTGTATTCAGCCATCGCCTTCTCATTTGCTTCCCACTCAGCTTTTTTCTCCTTCTTTGTTTCTTTGTGCCATTGTGACCTCGACATAGGATGTTTTTTTTCATTTGTAGTTTTTCAGGCTAATAAGCTTGTTGCTTTGACACCTTAAACTCCTTATAAGCCATTGATGAGCCTCGCTCTACTTCAAAGCTTTTTCCACTTTTCTTGGCCTCTTTCCTCCTTTTTCAGCAGACCTTACCCATTTTTCCTTTGGGTACATTGACAACTGGCTTAAAATGTAAAAGGCTTGTTTTGGTTGGAGACATGAGGCCTCCCTGCTCAATTCTTCTAGAGACTCCTCTCTTATCAAAGGTGAAATTTCTGCGGGTATCTTTCCAGTTTTCCCCCTTCGATTGGCTATTCGAACCTTTTTTCAATATTTTTTAGCTGCTTTCTTATCAAACATAGAACTTCACCTAGGGTATAGCATAAACTTCACATTTTCTTCTTCTGACAATGT
Source organism: Lathyrus sativus (assembly GCA_963859935.3). Taxonomy (NCBI): domain Eukaryota; kingdom Viridiplantae; phylum Streptophyta; class Magnoliopsida; order Fabales; family Fabaceae; genus Lathyrus; species Lathyrus sativus. The sequence goes on from OZ012741.1 coordinate 491,461,324, forward strand.
TGAAGGAATCCGGCAAAACTTTCATCATCTTTAAGGTAGGCCACCCTCATTTATTGCTCATTTCGACGAGCCTTTTTCCTCGTCAGCCTGTCTTTCACTACTAACCTCAACTGTATGGACTTCCAAGTTGGTACCATCATTAATATTCAACTTTTCTAGTTTAACCCAAAGGCCCTCAATGGCCTCATTCATCTCCTCGACTTCAAGGCCATTAGCAGCCTTAATTTTCCTCAACTTCAAGGCCTTCAGCAACCTCAATTTTTCTTAGTTTTAAGGCCTTCAGTTACCTCATTTGTACCTTTAATATCAAGGCCCTAAGTGGCCTTGAATTTTATCTTTTACTCTTATGGCTTTCAGTATCCCCAGTCTTAACTTCGACCCTTAAGGCCTCCAGTAACCTTAATTTCAGCTTCGACCACCAGGCGATCAGTAAACCTTAGCTTCCAATTCGACCACCTTTCTCGAAACCCTCAGTAGTTTCAATCACGCAGCAGCTTTTCAGAAGCCTCGACCATGTTGATGATGTTTTGGCTAAGTGTAATGTGCTTCTCCCACCTACAAGGGATCTGAATCAATCTTCATTTGAGACTTAGTCTTGTCTTCAAACTTCAATGTTTCCCCTCCTTGATGGTGTTTTTGCACCAAATCCCTAAAAAAGAATACATTTAGAAGTTTTTATGGCCAACGAAATTATGATATTTTCAAAAACCTCTTTTTTTTTCTTTGTTCTAACGGAGACATCTTAGCGCCAGGAGGCACTATCATTTTGGCCATCTTTGACTAACAAGTCAAAAACCTCGTCATATTTAGTAACGTCAAACGTATATGTTCTTTTAGGAAACTTATCATTCTTTTCGGGTTCGACGAGATTTTTTCCCATTCGAAGGTGAAAGGAAACTTACATGAATAAGGTGATCCTTTCTTTTAATTCAGCCATAATCAATTTTCATTTTCTTCTAAGTCTACAAAGTCCACTACATGCTTCTTGATCGTTTTTCATCTATATCAAAAGTAAGCTACCCTTTTCTCTTCTATTGTTCTTAGTGGCTCTGGCTTTTTTCAGCTTTCAAGCGTTCTACTTGTCGAATCCTATCAACCAACTGACTCATATCTCTCAAATATTGGGGTATCTAACTTCTTCCTAATGGAGTAGTCTAATCCAACAATGTCCATTTTCGACCAGCTCATGTTTCAGGGCACTTGTGTAAAAACACCTTGCCTTTAACAGACGAACCCTATTAAGGTAATCATCACACTACTACAAAAACACGCAAACAAACAATGTCAAGTTTTATAACGGATTCATATACACCATTGTAATGGGTTAAAATTTATGCGTCCAGTGTGTAGCTGGATTTTATAAACATTAATGTAATGACGACTGTCTTAAAAAAGCTGTAGTAATAAATGATGTGTAGCAAGCTTCGATTCCCAACAACTAATTTTTTTTTCCATTTTTTTTAGAGTACATTAAGCATGTGTCCACTTAAATCCATTATTTAAAAAAATAAATTGTAAATTACTTTACAACGGTAAAAGTAAACCAACAATTGTTAGAGGGTATTAAGCGTGTGTCACTTAAGTCCATTATTTAAAAAATAAATTGTAAATAATTTTAGAATGGTGAAGTAAACCAACCGTTCTTAGAGGACTTACAATTCCATTACGGTTGGGTTGTGCAACCACAATTAAAGGGTTTAATGATAAATTAAAACAAAACTTATTATGTCTTTTCTTTCATAAGACGCCCTAGGAGAACAAGCAAGCCAGAGACGACAACGGTGGCGTAATATTTACCCTCTTTGTATCCATTCATTTGGAGCTCAAATCTTCACCCTCTTTGTTCATTTGATTCTTCAGCTTCAAATTATGGTACTCTTCAACATCTTCATTCCTTACGTGGATAAGATTCTTCAACTTCGAAGTACAGTATTCTTCAACATCTTCATTCCTTTTTTCTTTGTTTATGTTGTATATGCTCAAGTCAGTATGAGAGTACATGTTTCATATGCTTTAGGTTTAGATTTGCATATGCATATCCTTAAGTTTTTGGATTAGAATTTTGTGTGTCATTCACATTATTATACTTGTATAAATTTCAGAAGTTGTTATGGATCGTATTTGGATGAAAGTCGATAGATTATGTTTGATTTATGAGAACGGAGTTCTTGAATTCCTTGAATACGCTGATAAACATCTTCCCGATAATAATGGTATCTTTTATTATCCTTGTGTTGTTTGAGCGAATATCAAAAAGGGTACAAAGAAAGAAATATTCCATCACCTTTGTTGTGATGGTATATGTCAAAATTATATAATATGGATGTGACATGGTGAGGTGGATAAAGAGGAAAGTCAAGCGCCACAAAGTCAAAGAGTGGACGAAGATGAATATATAAAAGATCAACTAGAAGATATGTTCCGTGATATTGGGGAATCTTCTTTTAAGAATGCTCATATTTATGATACTTTCTGTAGTGATAAAGACACCCCTTTATATAAGGGATGCACATATTTTACACGATTTTCGGCGGTGTTAAAGTTGTTTAATCTGAAGGAAAAAAATGGATGGTCGGATAAAAGTTTCACATAATTACTTGAATTGCTAAAGTAAATGTTACCATAAGATAAAAAATTGTCGGATCATTGTTGTGAGGCCAAGAAGATATTGTGTCCAATGGGTCTGGAGTATATCAAAATACATGTTTACATATTATACCAGAAAGAGTATGAAGACTTGTATGAATGTCTGAAATATGGCGTGTTACGTTACAAGTAGAATGCCAACAATTATGATGACAGTGACTATGACAATGTTAGTAGGAAGCATCCTTCTGCTAAAGTTTTATGGTACATGCCAATAATTTCACGATTTTTAGATACTTTTTGCTAATTCGAATGATGCAAAGAATCTTAGACGACATGCATATGAAAGGACTCGTATTGGAAACATTCTCCATATAGCTGATTCGTTGCAATGGAAGAAAATTGATTCGTTGTTTCCAAATTTTGGAGTTGAGCCAAGAAACCTTAGGCTTGGGCTTGCCACTGATGGAATGAACCCTTTTTGATAATCTGAGCACTAATCATACTTTGTGGCCTACTCTTCTCACTATTTACAACCTATCTTTTTGGTTGTGCATGAAGCGTAAGTATATATTATTAAGGATGATGATTTCTAAGTCCATTAATTGATGATTTACGAATCTTGTGGGATGAAGGCATTGAAGTTGATGATGCATATTCTGGGGAAAAGTTTAAGATGTGTGCAATGTTATTTTGCACAATCAATGACTTTCCTGCTTAAGGTAACTTGGATGGATATAGTGTCAAACGACATAGAGCATGTCCTATATGTGAAGATGATACTTTTTTATCACCAACTTGAGTTTGGAAAAAAGACTGTTTACCTTGGGCATCTAAAATTTCTAAAACCCGATCATTCTTATCGTAGATTGCGGAGGGCTTTCAATGGAGAGAAAAGGTTTGATGAGGCTCCTGAACCTTTAATCAGGGATGAAGTTTATCAACGACAGGAACACATTAATGTTGTCTTTAGGAAGATGTTGTACCCCGAATTTTGCCCAACCTTTTCTTAACTTGGTTTATATTTCATTTCATTTTTTTTCTAGCATTTGAATTGCATAGCATATTTCATTGAACAGGGGATCAAGAGGTTGTGCATAGCAAGAGAAGTCTTCTCAGAGTGTTGAGCCTAAACAAGGGGTGTTACTCAAGCTTGAATGGTCATCAGGTCATCTTGAAGTGGTCAATAGTCTTGTGAAAGGATGGATGGATGTATGTGGGTCAGCTCCTAACTTGGAGGCCAATTGAAGAGCATCAGAGGATTGTGAATGCATGATTATGGATATAATATGTTGATAGAGCTCATTGAGTGCTTTGGGATCCATTTGGAGCTTATTCAAGTTGTTGTGTGAAGTGGAACAAGCCACAGTCAAGAATGTTGCATCTAGGGTTTTTCATCTGGTAAATCTTCAGTTAACTGTGAAATTGAAGGAGGTTACAACTTAATTCCAAGTCTCTATGGTCATGGGATGTTGTGTTGAGATATCTAATATATCATTTCAAGATCAATTCATCAAGGATCAAGAGTGTGAGAAGTTACTAAATTAGGGTTTCTCAGTGTAAAATCCCCTGTTTAGTCCCCTAACTTCAAGACCACCTATCTCAAGATACAAGTCTCATATCAACTTTTGACCAACATTAAACTTGTAGAGCATGTTCTTATCTTTCTTTTGAGTATTATAAGTCCTTGATTGGATTTCTAGAACTCAAGTTATGATGCATACAAGTTACAGGTCCTCAGATGAATGTGATTTTGGTCAACAAACGTCAACCAACTTCCAAGCCATTTTTGACCTACAAGGATGTTTCTCCTCAACTTTTGGCCAACATGAAAGTTGTAGAGCATGTTATTAGATTTACAAATAGTACTAGAAGTCATTCATCCTATTTTTAGAACTCATGTTATGAGGCTTACAAGTCAGGGGTATTTTAGGAAAGTGAGATTATAGGTCATAAAATTATAGGTCCATTTCACCAACTTGCACACTTCAAATGAAAATCTTTTCAACATGAAACTTGCTCCAAATAGGGCCATTTGCGTTACCAAATCATCTCTTGTCATGGTTGGTGTCATACCATAAATTTGTCCTACCCTGTATATAACTTGCATTTGTATATACATCCACCTATTGTTATTCAGAAAAATCCAAAGAAGTAGGGATTCATGTGAGATTACCATGGCATTGGTGTGTGCAGTGTTTTTTTTTTCTATTCATGATTGGACTTAATCTTGGTTAAGCTGGATTTCAAGGTTAATAATCCAAATAATAGGATTTATTCCTTTCAAGGCATGATTAACTTTTTTTTTAAAGTGATTTTTGAATATTTTTTTAAGATGATCTCAAATTATGCCTCAATGTACCTAGAGTTTTGTTCTAAGATCAATATCAAGATTATGAGAATTAAGAAAGCTAAGTTATGGTTGGATTTATTTCAAATCTGTGCACGTTATGACAATTCATGCTTCATGGAAGGGGTGGTTCATGTTGGTTTCAAGAGTCATGTTGGAATATGTTTTAATGTGCAAATCAAGGACAAAATTTTATTCTCATTTTTTTATGAGGATAAGGTTGTATTTATCGAATATCATTATGATTTTTTGGGCAAGGAATCAAGAAATCAACAAGAAGTCCATATTAACGGTTGAGTCCATCATTACAATAGAATTTTGTACAAAAGTTCTACACCAAAAGGTCAAGGACCATATCTCTTTGCAAATGTTATAAATTCAAAATTATGGGAAATAATACAAATTGGGAAATACAAAGTATAAAGCTCTTTTGGTACAGTTGAAACAGAGGAATCACAAAAAGAGACAATGAGTCCATCACACCATTGGCACATCGTTCTACCTCCCAGCAAACCTTGTCGTACGCGCCTGCAGCTTGTACAATGTTGCAGTACCTCACAGCCACCTCCATACTACCACCTGCGAAATAGAAAAGATTAGCCACCAACTTTTTTTCAAGACCCCACAATAACCATAACAGCAATCCATAGCCACAACATAACACACGAGTAACATCCTACTCCTAGCAAGTCATCAAAACAGTAAGAATTTTTACAAAAAAAAAAAGAAAATATAAAAAAGAAGAAGGCCACTTGGTTGAAACTGCTAAATGGCTCATGAGGACCCCACGCGGCACAATATCACCACAATTGTCCCAAAGTATACAAAGCAATGACGATCTTTTCGCAGCCACAGTTCTTGCTCTCCACAAAGAGTTTTGCAACAAACTTTTACAGTTGGAAATGAACAAGCCGCATTCATAGCCTTGACTTTCCATACCCATAATATGACGTCCTTTCCGCAATAACCACACAACTTGCCTCCAATTTTGTTGCATTAAAACCACTGCTCTTGCAGCAGTACATCCAAGAGGAAGATAAGCTTGCACAACCATAACCTGCATAAAATAACAAGAGAGTCATGTCGCACCTCGAAAATTCATTCGAACATACGACCCTCGCGCGAAAGGCGCGGAAATGCGGTTCGACAGAGTCGCCATCGAACTTTATTTTTCCCGAACAAACGGGAGAGGAAAATATCGAGAAAACCTCTTGAAACGAAAGGATAGGAACAGGGCTGTCGCAACCAAGTTCCGGGTTCGGGAGTCGGTTACGTGAGGGGAAGGTATTAGCACCCCTCACGTCCGTCGTACTCGACGGGAACCTCTTAAGGTAATTGTGGGGAGTGTTGTTTAGGTTTACTTGTTTTTCTTCTCGTTGTTAAAGGTAGAATTGGTAGGGTAAAAGGTTAAAGACGCTAAGGAGAGGTGGGTGGTTAGAAGATAGGGTGCTCGCCAAGGATTGGGGCCCTTGTGCCTACGTATGCTCATTCGGACGAGAATGAGAAATCAGAGCGTCGTAGTTCGACTACAGGAAAGGTTGGGAATGCATGGACGAAATAATGGAGGAAGATAGAAGTGTGCTCGCCAAGATCATCGCAATCTTGTGCCTACGTATCTTATATTCAAGAATGAATAAAGAATCAGAGCGTCCGTAGTTCGTGGTAACAACCACGAAAAGGTGAGGTTGAATAGATTGGAAGTTTGAGAAAAAGATGAAAGGGTGACTGACAAGCAACCCAAGAGCGCGCCTCAAGAGCTTGTCACTCAAGAATTCAAGGAATGCGAGATTCCAAGAACTCAATTCTTTCGGGAATTGACTGAATAAATTGAAGATAAAGAGTTGGATGTTTTGAAAACGAAAGAATGAACTAATAACAACTCAAGGGCACGCCTCGAGAGTTACTCATTCAAATATTCAAAGAATGCTAGATTCCAAGAATATCTCTCTTTCGTAAGTTTTAAAAATATTTGTGAAAGGATCGAATCGAAGAATGGCATGCGAGGCCAAAAGGAAATTGTTTTGAACTGGCTCGACGACGTGTCGAGGATTTGATTGAAGATGGAACCGACTTGACGACGTGTCAAGGGTTAAAGTTGTGAGAAACGATATTAGTCCCTGAGGGTGCTCCTAATATCGAGGCCACGAGGAATTGTGAATGAAAAAGGGCTGCGAATGCGGACGACCATTTGACTTAGGAGAATGCTTGAAAATGATTGAATTCGAAAGGTTGAGTGAATAACAACTCAAAGGTGTGCTTCAAGAATTATTCACTTGAAGACACAAGGAATGCTAGACTCCAAGTGCCTCTTTCTTTCGGGGTTTGATCGAGAAAAATATTTTAAAAAAGATTTAAAGCGAAATGGGGTATGAAAATAATTTGTGAACGTGTGAGAAGTGAGAACGCGAGATTGAATTCGAAAGGTATAGGAGAAATGCCGATTATTTAATAAATGAGACGTCGGCCTCACAATCAATTAATCGGGGTATTATCGAGATGCTAGATCTTGACAACACCTTTCTTAATTGGAGAATATTTGAATGAACGATGAAACTATCATATAGAATTGCTGGATTCTTATGATAGATTATTATATATTCTTTAAAATAAGAGAACAAAATGTTGAACAAAACATTATTTAAGGTGTACACCTCACTAATATCCATTCAAAAACTCAAGAAGTGCTAGACTTCAAGAGTTTAATTTTTCGTAAAAATGATTTGATTAAACATGTTTAAGAAATATTATTGCCTCAAAGTTTTTTTTAAAAGTAAAATCTATTTTGAAATTGTCTTATTAAACAAAACACTTAATAAATGGAGGAATGATTTAATTTATAAAATATTGTTTTTATGAACAACATAAGTATCACGTGGAATGCTAGACTCCAATGACATTTTCTTGTCTAAATAATTAAAGGGCGTACTTTATAATGAAATGTCGAATGTTACTACCTAAGGCGTACGCCCCAATAGTAATTATTCGAGAACTCAAAAGATGCTAGATCTTAAAAGTTCGTTGTTCCGCAATTGATTAAGAAAATAATTTATATGTTGAAAATTGAATTTTAGGATTAAGAAAAAAAATAGTTAACCAAATTTTGGAAATAAATTTGAAAATAATCTACAGTTCTAAAAAATTTTTGGATGTGTATTAAAGCAAACTAATTTCTAAAATAGAAAAGCGACTTTTATAAATATTGATTTTGACAAATGTTATTTAAAAAGTTTAGAATTTATAAGAACATATTTTTATACTGCCTAATAAATTAATAAAAAAAAGCATTAAATAATTGAATAAATAATAATAATAAAAAAAAATGAACAAAAAGGAAATGATGAGGTTCGACATTTACTCAGAATTCCACTAAATCACCTACAGTACAAACAAAAATTGATGTAATGCTTTCATTTTCTTAGATGCGAATGCCAAACGTTCACAATGTCCACGGTAAGAACAAAACTTGCGACAAACGGGGTCGTGAAACAAAATCTACAGAGCTCCATCAAACTACCACAATACCAATCCAACCGGCACGATTCGTAACAATTTCAAAATGGAAAGCGAATAAACAGCATTTTCGTACAAACAAAACTGAAATGACAACATGAAGACACCAGAATACATAACTGATGCGAAGATCTTAATGAAAACTCAAGCATAAATCCAACAGAATTGAAGGTGCCAATCGAAACGCGTTCGAACCAAACTCAATCACCCCATAAATTCTAACAATAAACCAACTGTAATAAACCAAAAATAATAAACATAGTTCTTAACAGGATGGATATGAAGTCAATACAGATTTTAAAGCAACCATTACAAATGAAAAAAATCCTTAACAGTTTGGATCAAACTTGAAATATATGTTGTATTGAGAACAACGACACCGAAGTAAAAATGCTCATCAGAGATATCAATTGAACCAATGGGATAACTCGAGATTTACCGTTACGCCGTGATTTGTCGATGTTGAGATCACTAGTACCGCTATGACCGAATCCTCGAAGTATCAACACCGAATGTAGTTGCTACCGTTTTTCCTTTCGTCGGCGACGTCTATCACAAACGCAACTCCACCCACCGTATCTAGACGAGTTCTACTTGGTTGTAACCCTCTGTACTTTCACCCGAGATACCCAGCCTTAAACCAAGTCTCAACATCAATGGAACGGGCGCCTGCAAGGATTTATGGTTTTGGACGAAAGCGGTTTTGTGGTTGCGGCGGAAAGGGAGATATGGGTTTGGGCTTGGTGAAATGGGGATGAAAATGGTGATTGAGAGAGGAAAACAAAGTGGGATTAAGGTTTGTGGGTGGCGGCGCCGTTTTGAAGAACTAAGAGAGGGAAGCGACGACCGTATGCTTTTTATGAGGTGGGGAAGACAATTGAGGGAGGTGGAATCATACGAAGGAGAAGAATCAGGGGTTGGTTTTTTGCGAATGGATGAAGATGAAAGGTAGGGATTACAATGTTGTTAGGGTTGGAGGGGAAGGACCTACCGTCCTTTTAGGGTTTTGGCACAACAAAAGGGGTGGAGGCCTTCCTTTCTCCTTTTTTTTTCCAGCAAAGGAACAGTAACCTCCTTTTATCGACACCCTCCACTTCAATTCCCCATTCTACCCCCTCAACGAGCTGCAAGACCAAATGGGCCCTTCCACCACTTGCTTTCTTTTCTTTTTTCTTTTCAATTATTAAAGCTAAATAAGTATAATATTAACATAATTTGAATCAATAATAAAAAAATAAAATAAAATTAACAACTATAATTAAATAAATATTAACAAATATATAGAGCAAACTTAAAAAAATAAAAATTATTAGTAACATTTTTTAAAAAAGAAGAAAAAAAAGTTTAAGGAATTAAAAACAATATTACATATATAAAAAAAAGAGTCCTTAGGCCACATGTCATATCTTAATTGGTTAAAAAAAAGGTAAAGTTTGAAAATAACGCCCGATTTCAGGTGGACATATGTCTAAACGGCAAGAAACGATAATGCGACAAAATTTACAATAGGGTAGGACAAATTTAGGGTATGACAGATGCCCCTATCTAATAGGCTTAAACCTAGGGAAATAAACTGCTACGGCGTTCATTTTCCTGAGGTAGAAGTCAATTAGATATATAGAAAACCCTGAATTTGTCCGAAAAGAAAATAAAATCTCGGGAGTTGAAAATACCGAATGAGGTAAACCCCTGAGTAAACTGTGGATAACTGGCGAAAAAGTCGTCATCACCAAAAAGATGATGGGATGAAACACACACAAACTATCGCACAATCTATCGTTAATAACTACGATAGACCCCCCACCAAAAGGATGACGGAGCGAAGCACAAACAAAATATCGCGCAATCTGATATCGACGAAATACCAGACCTACCACCAAAAGGATGGTAGAGCGAAAACATAAACAGAACATCGCATAATCTGACATCGACGAAATGCTAGACCTACCACCAAAAGGATGGTAGAGCGAAAACACAAACAAAATATCGCACAATCTGATATCGACAAAATACCAGACCTACCACCAAAAGGATGGTAGAGCGAAAACACAAACAAAAACATCGCGTAATCTAACATCGACGAAATGCCAGACCTACCACCAAAAGGATGGTAGAGCGAAAACATAAACAAAACATTGCGTAATCTGATATCGACGAAATACCAGACCTACCACCAAAAGGATGGTAGAGCGAAAGCATAAGAGAAATATCGCACAATCTGACATAGACGAAATGCCAGACCTACCACCAAAAGGATGGTAGAGCGAAAACACAAACAAAACATCGCGCAATCTGATATCGACGAAATACCAGACCTACCACAAAAAGGATGGTAGAGCGAAAGCATAAGAGAAATATCACACAATCTGACATCGACGAAATGCCAGACCTACCACCAAAAGGATGGTAGAGCGAAAACACAAACAAAACATCGCGTAATCTGATATTGACGAAATACCAGACCTACCACCAAAAGGATGGTAGAGCGAAAACACAAACAAAATATCGCACAATCTGGTATCGACGAAATACCAGACCTACCACCAAAAGGATGGTAGAGCGAAAACACAAACAAAACATCGCACAATCTGACATCGACGAAATGCCAGACCTACCACCAAAGGGATGGTAGAGCGAAAACACAAACAAAACATCGCAAAATCTGACATCGACGAAATGCCAGACCTACCACCAAAAGGATGGTAGAGCGAAAACACAAACAAAACATCGCGCAATCTGATATCGACGAAATACCAGACCTACCACCAAAAGGATGGTAGAGCGAAAGCATAAGAGAAATATCGTGTAATCTGACATCGACGAAATGCCAGACCTACCACCAAAAGGATGGTAGAGCGAAAACACAAACAAAAACATCGCGTAATCTAACATCGACGAAATGCCAGACCTACCACCAAAAGGATGGTAGAGCGAAAACATAAACAAAACATCGCGTAATCTGATATCGACGAAATACCAGACCTACCACCAAAAGGATGGTAGAGCGAAAACACAAACAAAACATCGCGTAATCTGATATCGACGAAATACCAGACCTACCACCAAAAGGATGGTAGAGCGAAAACACAAACAAAACATCGCGTAATCTGACATTGACGAAATGCCAGACCTACCACCAAAAGGATGGTAGAGCGAAAACACAAACAAAACATCGCACAATCTGACATCGACGAAATGCCAGACCCACCACCAAAAGGATGATGGAGCGAAAATATAAACAAAACATCGCGCAATCTGATATCGACGAAATACCAGACCTACCACCAAAAGGATGGTAGAGCGAAAGCATAAGAGAAATATCGCACAATCTGACATAGACGAAATGCCAGACCTACCACCAAAAGGATGGTAGAGCGAAAACACAAACAAAACATCGCGCAATCTGATATCGACGAAATACCAGACCTACCACAAAAAGGATGGTAGAGCGAAAGCATAAGAGAAATATCGCACAATCTGACATCAACGAAATGCCAGACCTACCACCAAAAGGATGGTAGAGCGAAAACACAAACAAAACATCGCGTAATCTGATATTGACGAAATACCAGACCTACCACCAAAAGGATGGTAGAGCGAAAACACAAACAAAATATCGCACAATCTGGTATCGACGAAATACCAGACCTACCACCAAAAGGATGGTAGAGCGAAAACACAAACAAAACATCGCACAATCTGACATCGACGAAATGCCAGACCTACCACCAAAGGGATGGTAGAGCGAAAACACAAACAAAACATCGCAAAATCTGACATCGACGAAATTCCAGACCTACCACCAAAAGGATGGTAGAGCGAAAACACAAACAAAACATCGCGCAATCTGATATCGACGAAATACCAGACCTACCACCAAAAGGATGGTAGAGCGAAAGCATAAGAGAAATATCGTGTAATCTGACATCGACGAAATGCCAGACCTACCACCAAAAGGATGGTAGAGCGAAAACACAAACAAAAACATCGAGTAATCTAACATCGACGAAATGCCAGACCTACCACCAAAAGGATGGTAGAGCGAAAACATAAACAAAACATCGCGTAATCTGATATCGACGAAATACCAGACCTACCACCAAAAGGATGGTAGAGCGAAAACACAAACAAAACATCGCGTAATCTGATATCGACGAAATACCAGACCTACCACCAAAAGGATGGTAGAGCGAAAACACAAACAAAACATCGCGTAATCTGACATCGACGAAATGCCAGACCTACCACCAAAAGGATGGTAGAGCGAAAACACAAACAAAACATCGCACAATCTGACATCGACGAAATGCCAGACCCACCACCAAAAGGATGATGGAGCGAAAATATAAACAAAACATCACACAATCTGATATCGACGAAATACCAGACCTACCACCAAAAGGATGGTAGAGCGAAAACACAAACAAAACATTGCGCAATCTGATATCGACGAAATACCAGACCTACCACAAAAAGGATGGTAGAGCGAAAGCATAAGAGAAATATCGCACAATCTGACATCGACGAAATGCCAGACCTACCACCAAAAGGATGGTAGAGCGAAAACACAAACAAAACATCGCGCAATCTGATATCGACGAAATACCAGACCTACCACAAAAAGGATGGTAGAGCGAAAGCACAAACAAAACATCGCGTAATCTGATATTGACGAAACACCAGACCTACCACCAAAAGGATGGTAGAGCGAAAACATAAAAGAAATATCGCACAATCTGACATCGACAAAATGCCAGACCTACCACCAAAAGGATGGTAGAGCGAAAACATAAAAGAAATATCGCACAATCTGACATCGACGAAATGCCAGACCTACCACCAAAAGGATGGTAGAGCGAAAACACACGCACAGGTCGCTATCACCAAAAGGATGATAGGACAACACAGATTTGAAGTTTACCAACACCAAAAGGATGCAGGCTAGGTTGAACTGACGAAGTTTGACTATCACCAAAAGGATGATAGGAAGGCAATTGACAACGGTCACGCTTGCTGGGTACAACTCATTGGGGAACCCCCGAGAAGAAGATTGAATTGAAATGAGTCAACGGGGTACGCCCACCGTCTTGTTTGGAGATCATCGTTTTGCTGAGATGGTTTCATGGTTACGCCCATGAATTCTGAAGAGGATGCCCCTGACTGGGCTGAATTTGCCTTGATGCCTTGTCTTGCTCAACAAAAGGCTGAACAACTTCGTGAGGAACGCTCACGGTTTTGCTGAAGATGCCCCTGCTCGGGTTGGATCTTGCTTTGAACTTCTTGGATTTGCCCAACAAAAGGTTGAACAACTTCGTGGGGAAAGCCCACGGTCTTGAATGGTATGCCCCTGGTTGGGATGTATATTAACTTGAAGATCTGATCAACCACGAGGTTGAAATACGTCATGGGAAATACCCACGGTCTTGAAAAGACTGCCCCTGACTGGGCTGAATCTTGCTTTGAATAACTTCAAATTTTGTGGGAGAAACCCACAATTGCAGAAGATTGCCCCTGACTGGGTTGATGACTGCTTTGAAGCTCTTGAAAATCGTGGGACAAACCCACCATCTTGCGGGAGATACCCCTGACTGGGCTACCAATTGTCTTGGAATTCCTCGGGATTGATCCTGGACCTTGACTTGCATATATGAATGTTGGATGATATGATGTTCCATAACAGATGGAAGTGCAAATGCAAGTGATGACGTGTGGAGATGCAAGAATTGGGGAAGTATGATATGGTATGCAAAATGATGTAAAATGCTTATGATAACGAATGCGATGCGTATGATGCGCATGATTGCGGATAGGTGATTGGAAATGCAGGTGGAAATGCCAGCGTGGTGGACTCTGGAAGTTGCCAATGCAGATTGGACTTTGGGTGGTGGGAGGGATTGACTTCCTCGATACGCAGTTTGCTGAAGACACCATGATTGACACAGGCGAAGATACTCTGGATGCCTCTGGTCTGGGTACTCGGTGACTTGTTGAATTGGCTTCAGAGAAGGTTGCAACTCTGCTTGATGGCCAGGACGACCTGGTCTTGCCCCCAGTTGGAACTTGGCAATGGTCTACCCCAGATTGAACTCGGATAACTTGTCCCTGCTCGAGCTGTTGAGTGATTTGCCCCAGCCTGTGGGTTCTGAGGTAGTCTTGCTTTGTGCCAACCACTAGAAGTCAAGTTCCTCCTTGATTACCCTTTGCTGAGATATCTTTGGATACCTAGCACTGTTTTTAAAATTGTACATTCACAAATGGTAATAATTAATGCAAAGTTCAATGTAAGTTTTGAAAAAGTGTGTCATTTATTGAGGTGTCGTGAAAGTGTGAGACGAATGGACTGCTAGCCCAGACGTTGTGCTAATTTGATTGGTGTGAAAGATATATCAAGAGAAATGACACCAATGCTGATGATTAGAAATCATGTGAGGAGTCAGGTTACGCAACCTTGCGATGATATGCTTTCGGAATGAACCTCGTCTCAATTAGGTCTTTCAAAGGTTGTAACGTGGTCTGGTTCACGGTTATGAAACAAAGGATATTAGGCTCAAAGTATGATTTGTACCCACCCCTTCTTCTTAATGATCTCCAGTCCTACGCTCAGTTAGTCCTACACTTGTCTTAACGGTTCAAGGTATGCTCGAAATGGCAGTCACCTTATTTTGGTTTTTGATGGATATCAGCGCCCCTTTTGATTTAGGTGTCCACTGTATCTCATTTTGTTTTTGTTGAGGGTTTCGGGGTCCTCTTTTGCTTTTGTTTTGATCCCTAACTTTTGCATGGATTGACTTCGTTTGTCAGATCCATCGGGATTGCCTTGATTTTGCCTAAGTCCCCTCTAAGGTGTCTGACTTAGCAGGCTTTTGATGTTTTTTTTGGATTTTGTTGGAAGGTTGTGACTGCCAGGTCATGTGTCATTGACAAACAGTCATCTCCTGAATTTTGCTTGTTGATTCGAGTGCGGAAATGGATTAACTGAACACTACGCTGCCCCAGGTTGAGTGTAAAAGGTTTGAATATCCGAAGGAAACTGCTACTTCTAGGCTCGAAGTGGTTTACTAGGGATTAACTCCTTATATCTCCGGTGTTTGGGGAATTGAAGCAATGCCTGTACATCATTGACGAGATTCGGTCTGAAAGCATACGATTTGCAATTATGGGTATCTTGTTTTCATCATCCTCCCTCAAATCATGCTAAACAATAGTGAATAGAGTGGAGTAAATAAATGTATCAGTGATAAGCGAAAATGAGTGAATATGACATAACTAATTCAAAACATGCATAAACGATACATTAATGAAAACCAAATACGAATGACAATTGTTCAAAGCATACAATACTTAAATAAACAAAGACAAAAAATAAGAAACTGCGAATAATGAAATGGCAATATGACTGCCTTCTTCGGGGAACAAACTTGACTGGAATCAATCTGACGTTGGCGCTAGTTGACTGGTGGCATCGGATTGTTGATGATATTTGGAGACTTCCTATTGAAGTTGATAGCATCCCTGTCGATCATGTCTTGAATTATGTGCTTGAAAGCCCTGCAGTCCTCAATGGTGTGACCTGGAGCGCCCTTGTGGAACTCACAATGAGCATTTGCATCATAATCGGCAGGAATGATGGTTGGAGGAGCTAAATCTCTTGGAACAACAGCTTTCTTCTCTACCAACTGAGCAAAGATTTTGGCATATGACATTGGTAGATGATCAAAAACTCTATCTGGTCTCCACGTTCTCTGCGGACGCTGTGGGCGAGCACCTTGTCGTTGCTGAGTAGCGTGCATCTGGTGTTGCTGAGGAGGATACTGGTATCCTTGCTGGTTGTAAGCTTGTTGCTGAGGAGCCTGTTGCCTTGGCATCTGAGCTTGCGCTGCATGAACAGCTGGCTGATAAGGCATTGGAGCATATTGCGCAGCAGCAACATATGGATACTGATAGTAGGGAACTTGATAAGGCATAGGAGCAGGCGCTTATTGAGAAGCTTGCCCTTTCTGCACAAAGATGGCATTTGTTTCGCCCTCTTTTTTCTTGTATCCGTTAAAAGGTCTCTTGGCATTAGCCTGGCTGTTAGAACCTCCTGGGATCTTCCCACTCTTCAGCCCTTCTTCAATTCTCTCACCGACGATCACCAAGTCAGAGAATCCAGCGGAGACACTACCGGTCAGCTTTTCGTAGTACTGGCCTTGCAAGGTACCCATGAAGATGTCAATCAATTCACGGTCAACAAGAGGTGGATGCACCCTTGCAGCTAGCTCTCTCCATCGTTGCGCGTACTCCTTGAAGGATTCGTTGTCCTTCTGAGTCATACTCTGAAGCTGAGTACGATTCGGAGCAAGGTCGGTGTTGTACTTGTACTGCTTGACAAATGCATCGGCTAGCTCGGCCCAAGTGCGCACACTGCTACGTTCCAGCTGCATATACCATTCGAGTGATGCCCCAGACAAACTGTCTTGGAAGCAATGAATCATGAGCTTTTCATCTCTGGCATAGGCAGCCATCTTGCGACAGTACATCTTCAGATGAATATTTGGGCAACTAAGACCTTTGTACTTCGAAAATTACGGCACTTTGAACTTGGGAGGAATGACAACATCAGGCACCAAGCATAATTCCAAAGCGCTGAAAGAATTTGAACTGTGCCCCTCCATGGCTCGGAGTTTCTCGGCTAGATCTCGGCACATCTTCATGGCTTCTGAATCCTGAACGGCGACAGGACTGGAAATGGGGATAGCGGCATGATAGTTCTGAACGTCGTCATAATGATCCATCAGAGTATCTTCGGTATGGGGAACTGGGATTTGCACGGCAGTAGGCTGGGCGTGCGGGATAGCTCCAATAGTAACTCCAGGCGCTGGGATTGGCTGAGAAGTGTTCCCCTCGGCTGCGTTATTGAAGTTCAACGGCATCCCATGAGAATTTGGAATTGGAACCAAAGGGATAGCAGTAGACCCTTGTCCATTGTTGTTGACGACAGCGGCGGCTTCACGCTGTTCTTCCTCTCTCCTGGCTGTGAGGATGGCTTCGAGGATCTGGTCGATCTTTCCTTTCATAGAATCCAATTCTTCCCTGAAGGCGACTTGCTCCTGTTGAATCTGCTCCATCATTCGTCTGGTATTGGCTGTAGTTGCGTATTGGTGTCGAGGAATCAGCTTGATTTACTGGAGAGGAAGGAACGAAGACATAAGATTCTGTTGAAGGGCTGGAAATGCAGAATGCACAACATATGAAATGCAATGCAAATGATATGCAAGATGCAATGCAAGGTACAAGATCCAGGATCACAGGATCGCAATCAAACAATCCCTGAAGCTGGTCACTATAATAGATAAGTAACCATGATTCCTGCTCAAAGAAAAAAACTAACAGGTACGACCTATGTGGGAAGATCTAAATATTCTACCCATAGACCCTCTTACGGGACAGTTTCTATGTTTGGTTCCCAGGATCACGGATACTAGTCGTATTAGCGTCACGCAACAGGCTGGCTGTATTACGACGATAATGACGATAAGGTCTCTCCTGAGCGGGGTCCTCATGCTAGGCGCACAAGGAGCGAGTCCTTAGAGACTAACACTACACGACCACCAATATCGGAACTGGTGCTAACAAAAGGTTCCCAGAATCACGGACCCTTCGTTAATCAAGTCGTGCAACAGGCTAGCTGCGTTACGACAAGATCTACGAATAGGTCTCCTCTGGAGGAGCTTTCATGCTAGGCCCATAAGGAGCAAGTCCTCGGAGACTAGCACTACTCGACTACCAATTCTAAACTATGTGTTCTCTCTGCTTTTACCAAAGCTCGGGCGTAGAGCTTTACTCATGATGTCATCCCAAAAACCAACAGGCCCAGATAACAAGCACAAATAAATCCACAAGAGAACAGATACATAAACAAGAAGAAAAGATAAAAACAACACTCCTCACAAACCAAAAGATAGGCTCGACTCTCTCTTTGCATGGAGCAAAATGTCCCCAGCAGAGTCGCCAGCTGTCGCACCTCGAAAATTCATTCGAACATACGACCCTCGCGCGAAAGGCGCGGAAATGCGGTTCAACAGAGTCGCCATCGAACTTTATTTTTCCCGAACAAACGGGAGAGGAAAATATCGAGAAAACCTCTTGAAACGAAAGGATAGGAACAGGGCTGTCGCAACCAAGTTCCGGGTTCGAGAGTCGGTTACGTGAGGGGAAGGTATTAGCACCCCTCACGTCCGTCGTACTCGACGGGAACCTCTTAAGGTAATTGTGGGGAGTGTTGTTTAGGTTTACTTGTTTTTCTTCTCGTTGTTAAAGGTAGAATTGGTAGGGTAAAAGGTTAAAGACGCTAAGGAGAGGTGGGTGGTTAGAAGATATGGTGCTCGCAAGGGATTGGGGCCCTTGTGCCTATGTATGCTCATTCGGACGAGAATGAGAAATCAGAGCGTCGTAGTTCGACTACAGGAAAGGTTGGGAATGCGTGGACGAAATAATGGAGGAAGATAGAAGTGTGCTCGCCAAGATCATCGCAATCTTGTGCCTACGTATCTTATATTCAAGAATGAATAAAGAATCAGAGCGTCCGTAGTTCGTGGTAACAACAACGAAAATGTGAGGTTGAATAGATTGGAAGTTTGAGAAAAAGACGAAAGGGTGACTGACAAGCAACCCAAGAGCGCGCCTCAAGAGCTTGTCACTCAAGAATTCAAGGAATGCGAGATTCCAAGAACTCAATTCTTTCGGGAATTGACTGAATAAATTGAAGATAAAGAGTTGGATGTTTTGAAAACGAAAGAATGAACTAATAACAACTCAAGGGCACGCCTCGAGAGTTACTCATTCAAATATTCAAAGAATGCTAGATTCCAAGAATATCTCTCTTTCGTAAGTTTTAAAAATATTTGTGAAAGGATCGAATCGAAGAATGGCATGCGAGGCCAAAAGGAAATTGTTTTGAACTGGCTCGACGACGTGTCGAGGATTTGATCGAAGATGGAACCGACTTGACGACGTGTCAAGGGTTAAAGTTGTGAGAAACGATATTAGTCCCTGAGGGTGCTCCTAATATCGAGGCCACGAGGAATTGTGAATGAAAAAGGGTTGCGAATGCGAACGGGCATTCGACTTAGGAGAATGCTTGAAAATGATTGAATTCGAAAGGTTGAGTGAATAACAACTCAAAGGCGTGCTTCAAGAATTATTCACTTGAAGACACAAGGAATGCTAGACTCCAAGTGCCTCTTTCTTTCGGGGTTTGATAGAGAAAAATATTTTAAAAAAGATTTAAAGCGAAATGGGGTATGAAAATAATTTGTGAACGTGTGAGAAGTGAGAACACGAGATTGAATTCGAAAGGTATAGGAGAAATGCCGATTATTTAATAAATGAGACGTCGGCCTCACAATTAATTAATCGGGGTATTATCGAGATGCTAGATCTTGACAACACCTTTCTTAATTGGAGAATATTTGAATGAACGACGAAACTATCATATAGAATTGCTGGATTCTTATGATAGATTATTATATATTCTTTAAAATAAGAGAACAAAATGTTGAACAAAACATTATTTAAGGTGTACACCTCACTAATATCCATTCGAAAACTCAAGAAGTGCTAGACTTCAAGAGTTTAATTTTTCGTAAAAATGATTTGATTAAACATGTTTAAGAAATATTATTGCCTCAAAGTTTTTTTTAAAGTAAAATCTATTTTGAAATTGTGTTATTAAACAAAACACTTAATAAATGGAGGAATGATTTAATTTATAAAATATTGTTTTTATGAACAACATAAGTATCACGTGGAATGCTAGACTCCAATGACATTTTCTTGTCTAAATAATTAAAGGGCGTACTTTATAATGAAAAGTCGAATGTTACTACCTAAGGCGTACGCCCCAATAGTAATTATTCGAGAACTCAAAAGATGCTAGATCTTAAAAGTTCGTTGTTCCGCAATTGATTAAGAAAATAATTTATATGTTGAAAATTGAAATTTAGGATTAAGAAAAAAAAAATAGTTAACCAAATTTTGGAAATAAATTTGAAAATAATCTACAGTTCTAAAAATTTTTTGGATGTGTATTAAAGCAAACTAATTTCTAAAATAGAAAAGCGACTTTTATAAATATTGATTTTGACAAATGTTATTTAAAAAGTTTAGAATTTATAAGAACATATTTTTATACTGCCTAATAAATTAATAAAAATAAAAAAAAAAGCATTAAATAATTGAATAAATAATAATAATAAAAAAAAATGAAAAAAAAGGAAATGATGAGGTTCGACATTTACTCAGAATTCCACTAAATCACCTACAGTACAAACAAAAATTGATGTAATGCTTTCATTTTCTTAAATGCGAATGCCAAACGTTCACAATGTCCACGGTAAGAACAAAACTTGCGACAAACGGGGTCGTGAAACAAAATCTATAGAGCTCCATCAAACTACCACAATACCAATCCAACCGGCACGATTCGTAACAATTTCAAAATGGAAAGCGAATAAACAGCATTTTCATACAGACAAAACTGAAATGACAACATGAAGACACCAGAATACATAACTGATGCGAAGATCTTAATGAAAACTCAAGCATAAATCCAACAGAATTGAAGGTGCCAATCGAAACGCGTTCGAACTAAACTCAATCACCCCATAAATTCTAACAATAAACCAACTGTAATAAACCAAAAATAATAAACATAGTTCTTAACAGGATGGATATGAAGTCAATACAGATTTTAAAACAACCATTACAAATGAAAAAAAATCCTTAACAGTTTGGATCAAACTTGAAATATATGTTGTATTGAGAACAACGACACCGAAGTAAAAATGCTCATCAGAGATATCAATTGAACCAATGGGATAACTCGAGATTTACCGTTACGCCGTGATTTGTCGATGTTGAGATCACTAGTACCGCTATGACCGAATCCTCGAAGTATCAACACCGAATGTAGTTGCTACCGCTTTTCCTTTCGTCGGCGACGTCTATCACAAACGCAACTCCACCCACCGTATCTAGACGAGTTCTACTTGGTTGTAACCCTCTGTACTTTCACCCGAGATACCCAACCTTAAACTAAGTCTCAACATCAATGGAACGGGCGCCTGCAAGGATTTATGGTTTTGGACGAAAGCGGTTTTGTGGTTGCGGCGGAAAGGGAGATATGGGTTTGGGCTTGGTGAAATGGGGATGAAAATGGTGACTGAGAGAGGAAAACAAAGTGGGATTAAGGTTTGTGGGTGGCGGCGCCGTTTTGAAGAACTAAGAGAGGGAAGCGGCGACCGTATGCTTTTTATGAGGTGGGGAAGACGATTGAAGGAGGTGGAATCATACGAAGGAGAAGAATCAGGGATTGGTTTTTTGCGAATGGATGAAGATGAAAGGTAGGGATTACAATTTTGTTAGGGTTGGAGGGGAAGGACCTACCGTCCTTTTAGGGTTTTGGCACAACAAAAGGGGTGGCGGCCTTCCTTTCTCCTTTTTTTTCAGCAAAGGAACAATAACCTCCTTTTATCGACACCCTCCACTTCAATTCCCCATTCTACCCCCTCAACGAGCTGCAAGACCAAATGGGCCCTTCCACCACTTGCTTTCTTTTCTTTTTTCTTTTCAATTATTAAAGCTAAATAAGTATAATATTAACATAATTTGAATCAATAATAAAAAAATAAAATAAAATTAACAACTATAATTAAATAAATATTAACAAATATATAGAGCAAACTTAAAAAAAAAACAAAATTATTAGTAACATTTTTTAAAAAAGAAGAAAAAAAAGTTTAAGGAATTAAAAACAATATTACATATATAAAAAAAAAGAGTCCTTAGGCCACATGTCATATCTTAATTGGTTAAAAAAAAAGGTAAAGTTTGAAAAAACGCCCGATTTCAGGTGGACATATGTCTAAACGGCAAGAAACGATAATGCGACAAAGTTTACAATAGGGTAGGACAAATTTAGGGTATGACAAGTCACAAAAAGCCTCTTCACATCATTTTGGCACTTGGTATGTGCGAAATGCAAGTTGTTGCGCATATAGCAGCCTGCACCAGTTGGTTCACAGCTTGAATTACAGTAAGCTTCACACATTTTCCTGCATAATCAAACTCACGCTCAAATCCAAGACTAGCAAGTTGTTACAATTCTCACTCCATGGCCGCAACTCCAAAACCGTAACACAATTCATTCACTAAGTAACCTGCAAACAGCAAAAAGCAATGCAGAAGAGTAGTTAGAATCCGCAACAGGTCCGTAATGCACCTCGTGTTCGTTTCAATGACAACTGACAGATAACCACGTATCAATTTCAGAATTGATAAAGGGTCCCTACAAGTTTAAAAAACCAGAAAAGTGGACAAGACTAGAAGAGGGCACAACAACAACTATATCGTGTCCTGCCGAATAAAAGAAGTCTCAACGCATCTCTCGATCGGTTTTCGAATGGAATTGTCGGCAACGACATTCATACACCCTTCAAAGCCATTCGCTAGAATATGCATCATGTACAACATCAAAACTGTCAAAATCGAAACAACATATTGAGGAAAATTGTATCTACCAAGTATAGCGGCGCAATGGTTGACAGAAGTGCATATGTTGTTGAGGAATGTTCCAGCTGCTCTAAACGCGAACTTGCCGATAAAATGCTTCAAAGGATTGAGTTCCTATGAAGGATGATGCATTCAATTATGGTGCTCATATGGAAATTGAGGTTTGTTGGCTTAAGACAGATGACACATCAAGCTCAAAGTTTCATACCAAATTAGAGTGTAAATGAGGGAGAGCATCTATAAAGATGAAAAGAGAAAGTTAAATGGAGAGAGGATTTACCGTGAAGAATGTGAAAATAGAGGCTACGTCCATTTTGCTGTATACCTTGCCTCGTACTTCAGAACCTCATTCTCTTCTCCGAAGTCACGTGCTCAAGCTCCAAATAAAAAGCGCCGAGTTCAGTGCCTTTCAAGACTATTGTGGTTGCCGTCACTAATGAGTGGCCATCATGCTGTAAGGAAGTAATTGCCATAAATACACAAACCAGTTAGCAGAAGTGTCCCAAACAGCAATCAAAGAAAAGGTGAAGTTTGCAAAAATGACAAACTGTATGATGCACAAAATACCGCAAAATAAAAATGTCAATTGCATACCACTAGCGGTAACGAGTCGTATAAGGTTCCATTGTCATTATTGGCTACTACAGAGCTTTTATGCCTGTGTTTTTCTGTTCCATACCAATGTGCCTCACCCAAATTAAACTCCACGCTAAAATCATTCTCAGGATGCACCGAATTGTTCACCAAGTTACTACCTTGCAAAACCAGACACAGAAACACAAGTCAGCAAGACATTCTCAAGGATGAGATGCATATCAATAATGAGAATGTAAGAGCAATATCAGCAGTCACAAAACTGTTGCAGGATTATCGCCGGTTTTGTTTTGATAAACATATCTCAAGATACACTATCATGATGGACTTTATGGATAAATTTGAGGAAAGAGTGAATGTGGCCTTTTGGTTTAAAAACAATTGCAGTAAAAAGGGTTTTCAACGGTTATAACAGTAAAACAAGGAGAGCTTTTTTTTTCATGCAGTAAATAATTGACAAAATACCACAAGACCAATATGCACCCATACCTCACACGGTACGCTTGGTATCACCCAAATCCCAACCACATAGAACCCGTACAACAGATCCCAATCACTTTTCCTTTTTTTTGTACGATTTCCAATTTTTCTCTCATTTGGTTTTCCCCATTCTATCCTCCCTAAAACCTCTCCATATAAAACCGCATGAGACACTGCAGCAAAGGGGGATCAAAAACCTAGCCGCCTCCAACAAAAGAAAACCCTAGCCGCTATCTCTTTCAAAAAATCACCCCAAAGCTCTTCTCTTCCTCTTCAGAAACCCCCAACCTCCTCTTCAAACTCGATCATCAGTTTCAACAAATCTTCTTAAAAGACCTAAACCCTCACCTTCACACTTGAAAATTCTTACAACCACAAAACACCAATGATTCACCTTTTAATCCCCTTTCGGTGAATAACATAAACTCGCCTACCCTCCCTTAAACTTCCATTAAACCAAACAATCCAAACCCGAAAGAAACCTTTCAATCAACTTCATGTTCCTTCGAATCCACAAACCATTCTTTGGAGACCCATTTGAAACCCAATAACTCTCCTTTAAACCCTTGATCCAACGTCAAGTGGATTTTCGTAATAAACTATCAATCAATTAACAATTATTCAATTTTTTTCAAGGTGTAAAGAGTAGGTTCAAGTCGTTGATCTTGCTTTCCGTTGTTTATATGCGAGTTATCTTATTCGTGTGTGAGCAATTGACGCCTTTAAATAATATTAACAAACTCGATAATAATCAACCATCTCCAATTACTCATTCTTTTACTCACTTTTCAAATAACTTCTTTTACGATGAAAAAGAGAGTGTCCCAAGTCTTTGGTTCGCTCTCCCGACTACTTGGATCCGAGAAGCCTTTCTCAAGTTTCAAGTAGTCGTCATCCGACCAATCTCATCCTTTTATACACCTTTTCAAATTCAAAAAACCTTCTTTTACGATGAAAAAGAGAGTGTTCCAAGTCTTTGGTTCGCTTTCCCGATTACTTGGGGTCTGTGAAGTCTTTCTTAGGGTTCAAGTGATCGTCATCATTTCAACCTTATCCTTTCAAACACATCATTCATTCATGATGAAAAAGAGAGTGTTCCAAGTCTTTGGTTCGCTCTCCCGATTACTTAGGTCCGAGAAGTCTTACTTAAACTTTGAGTAATCGTCATCCGTACCCCTTCAAACTCAATTCAAATCCAGTTTCTTTCGTGGTTGTTACCACAAACTACGAACGCTCTGATTCTTCATTCATTCTTGAATGTAAGATACGTAGGCACAAGATTGTGATGATCTTGGCGAGCACAATCCCCTCCATCTTCCACTTTCCCCATCCTTTCATGTAGTCGAACTACGACACTCTGATTTCTCATTCTCGTCGAATGAGTATACGTAGGCACAAGGGCCCCAATCCTTGGCGAGCATCCTATCCTCTAACCATCCTCTTTCCCCTATCGTCTTTAGCCTTTATAGTATCCTTTAGCATTTAGTAATGAGAAGAGAAGAATTAAGTTTAGCTAACTCTATCACAACTCGAATTAAGAGGTTCCCGTTGAGTACAACGGACGTGAGGGGTGCTAATACCTTCCCCTCGCGTAACCGACTCCCGAACCTAGGAATATGGTTGCGACGACTGTGTTCCTTCCGTGTTTATGAGGTTTTCTCGATATTTTCCTCTCCCGTTCATTCGGGAAAAATAAAGTTCGGTGGCGACTCTGTCGAACCGCATTTCCGCGCCTTTTGCGCGAGGGTCGTATGTTCGAATGATTTTTCGAGGTGCGATAGGTGGCGACTCTGCTGGGGACTATTGCTCCTTGCAAAAGAGAGTCGAGCCTATCTTAGTTTGAGTTGTTAGCTTGTTGTCTTTTATTTTCTTCTCGCTTATTTATTGGTATCCTTATCTTAGTTACCTGTTCTTGTGGTATTGTTGGGTTGTTCTGCTTATGGTTACATTGTGAGATGGCTCTACACCCGAGTCCGAGTATAACCCTAGGATTAGGATGGTGGTTGTGTAGTGGAGACTTGCATGGAGTCTTTCACGTTGAGTTGAAGCGAAAACCCCGCTTGGAGTAGATTCCTTGGAGATGTTGTTGTTGTGGTGAGTCTTTGCCATAGCAATAATGTTTTCGAGTCTGAATCGTTGATCCCAAGGACCATTAACCGTTTTATCCATGGTGGTTGGTAGTGTTAATTCTTTGTGAATTAATATGAACACCCCAATCAGATGAGATCCCTTGAATGTATTACTTTCTTACAGTAATATTTTCAACCTCGATCTATGACTCTGAGAACCTTTTCTAGAATCCGTGTGTCGATGGTTGTGTAGTTGATGCCTCCGAGAAGTCTTTTTCGCGTGGAAGATACGAAAACCTCACCTAGAGGAGATTATTTTGAGGATATTATTGTCATGATGAGGCTTTGTCATGGCTGTAATATCTTTGAAAGATATCCATGACTCTAGGCACCTACCCGTTTTAGAATCCTACCTGTGGGGGTTTCTTTGAGCAGTGACTGTGATCCTTGAACCGTTCACCCGACAAACTCAGAACTGTTTGATTTGTGATCTTGTGATCCTGGATCTTGCATCTTGCATTGCATATCATTTGCATTGCATCTTATTTGTTGTGCATCTTGCATTCTCCTTGCTTCAGCAGTTTCTCATGTTTCTCTTTCCTTCATATCCAGTAAATCAAGCTGAGTCCTCGACACCAGTATGCAACTAGAGCCAATACAAGACGAATGATGGAGCAGATTCAGCAGGAGCAAGTTGCCTTCAGAGAAGAGTTGGACTCCATCAAAGGAAAGATTGACCAGATCCTCGAAGCCATCCTCACGGCCAGAAGAGAGGAAGAACAACGTGAAGCCGCTGTTATCGTCAACAACAATGGTCAAGGACAAGGGTCTACTGCCATCCCTTTGGTTCCAATTCCAAATCCTCATGGGATGCCATTGAACTTCAATAACGCAGCCGAAGGGAACACTTCTCATCCAACCCCATCGCCTGGAGTTACCATTGGAGCTATCCCGCAGGCCCAGCCTACTGTCGCGCAGATCCCAGCTCCCCATACCGAAGATACTCTGATGGATCATTATGACGACGTTCAGAACTATCACACTGCTATCCCCATTTCCAGTCCTGTTGCTGCTCAGGATTCAGAAGCCATGAAGATGTGCCGAGAAACTCCGAGCCATGGAGGGGCACAATTCAAATTCTTTCAGTGCTTTGGAATTATGCTTGGTGCCTGATGTTGTCATTCCTCCCAAATTCAAAGTGTCGGAATTTTCGAAGTACAAAGGTCTCAGTTGTCCAAACATTCATCTAAAGATGTATTGTCGCAAGATGGCTGCCTATGCCAGAGACGAAAAGCTAATGATTCATTGCTTCCAAGACAGCTTGTCTGGGGCATCACTCGAGTGGTATATACAGCTGGAACGTAACAGTGTGCGTACTTGGGCCTAGCTAGCCGATGCATTTGTCAAACAGTACAAATACAACACAGATCTTGCTCCGAATCGTACTCAACTTCAGAGTATGACTCAAAAGGATAGTGAATCCTTCAAGGAGTACGCGCAACGATGGAGAGAGCTAGCCGCAAGGTGCATCCATCTCTTGTTGACCGTGAACTGATTGACATCTTCATGGGCACTTTGCAAGGCCAATACTATGAGAAGCTGATCGGTAGTGTCTCTGCTGGATTCTCTGAACTAGTGATTATCGGTGAGAGAATTGAAGAAGGGTTGAAGAGTGGAAAGATCCCAGGAGGTTCTAACAACCAGACCAATGCCAAGAAGCCTTTCAATGGATACAAGAAGAAAGAGGGCGAAACAAATGCCATCTCTTTGCAGAAAGGGCAAGCTTCTCAACAAGCTCTTGCTCCTATGCCTTATCAAGTTCCCTATTATCAGTATCCGTATGTTGCTGCTGCGCAATATGCTTCAATGCCTTATCAGCCAGCTGTTCAAGCAGTGCAAGCTCAGATGCCACAACAACAGGCTCCTCAGCAACAGACCTACAACCAGCAAGGATATCAGTATCCTCCTCAGCAACAGCAGATGCAAGCTGCTCAACAACAACAAGGTGCTCGCCAACAGCGTCAGCAGAGGACATGGAAGCCTGATAGAGTATTTGATCGCCTGCCAATGACATATGCTAGTATCTTTGCTCAGTTGCTGGAGAAAAAGGCTATTGTTCCGAGAGATTTGGCTCCCCCAACTGTCATTCCTGTCGACTACGATGCAAATGCTCATTGTGAGTTTCATAAGGGAACTCCAGGTCACACCATTGAGGACTGCAGGGCCTTCAAGCACAAGATCCCAGACATGATCGACAAGGATGCTATCAACTTTAATGGGAAGTCCCCAAACGTCATCAACAATCCAATGCCGCCGAACAAATAGCGTTATTCAGATCAAATCCAGTCAAGTCAAAGTTCATCCCCGAAGAAGGCCGTCATGCTGCCATTTCATATTTCACATTTCTTATGTTTTGTCTTTGTTTGTTTAAGTATTGTATGCTTTGAACAATTGTCATTCGTATTCGATTTTCATTAATGTATCATTTATGCATGTTTTGAATTAGTTATGTCGTATTCACTCATTTTCACTTATCACCGACACATATTCATTTCACACTATCCACTATTGTTTAGCATGATTTGAGGGAGGATGATGAAAACGAGATACCCATAATTGCAAAACGTATGCTTTCAGACAGAATCTCGTCAATGATGTACAGGCATTGTTTCAATTCCCCCATACACCGAAGATATAAGGAGTTAATCCCTAGTAAACCACTTCGAGCCTAGAAGTAGGAGTTTCCTTCGGATATTCAAACCTTTACACTCAACCTGGGGCAGGGTAGTGTTCAGTCAATTCAACTCCGCACTCGAATCAACAAGCAATGACCCATGCTATGGCAGTCACAACCTTTCCAAAATTCAAAAAAATCAAACGTCTGCTAAGTCAAACACCTTAGAGGGGACTTAGGCAAAATCAAGGCAATCCCGATGGATCTGACAAGCAAAGTCAATCCATGCAAAAGATAGGGATCAACAAAAACAAAAGCAAAAGAGGACCCCGAAACCCTCAACAAAAACAAAAAATATTCAGTGGCCACCCAAATCAAAAGGGTCACTGAAATTCATCAAAAACCAAAATAAGGTGACTGCCACGTCGAGCAAACCTT
Source organism: Lathyrus sativus (assembly GCA_963859935.3). Classification (NCBI taxonomy): domain Eukaryota; kingdom Viridiplantae; phylum Streptophyta; class Magnoliopsida; order Fabales; family Fabaceae; genus Lathyrus; species Lathyrus sativus. The sequence continues at coordinate 491,490,575 of OZ012741.1, forward strand.
GAACCATCAAGTTTATACCGTCAAGACAAGTGTAGAATTAACTGAGCGTAGGACTGGAGATCATTAAGAAGAAGGGGTGGTCACAAATCATACTTCGAGCCTAATATCCTTTGTTTCATAACCGCGAACCAGACCACGTTACAACCCTCGAAAGACCTAATTGAGGCGAGGTTTATTCTGAAAGCATACTATTGCGAGGTTGTGTAACCTGACTCTTCACATGATTTCTAATCATCAGCACTGGTGTCATTTCTCTTGATATATCTTTCACACCAATCAAAATCAGCACAACGTTTGAGCTAATTGTCCATTCGTCTCACTACCACGACACTCTCAATAAATGACACACTTCTTCAAAACTTACATTGAACTTCGCATTAATATTACCATTTATGAATGTACAATTTTAATTGCAAATCAGTGCTAGGTATTCAAATACATTTCAACATGAGGCCATCAAGGAAGAATTTGACTTCCAGTGGCCGACACGAGGTGAGACAACCTCAAAACCCACAGACTGGGGCAAATCTTTCTACGGGCTCGAGTAGGGGCAAATCATCCGAGTTTAACTTCCATATGTCAAAACTGGTTGATCTAGAGCAAGACCAGACCATCCTGACCATCAAGCAGAGTTGCAGCCTTCTCTGAAGCAAATTCACAGTGAACCACCAAGTACTCATACTTGGGGCATCTAGAGTGTTTTTTCTGCTCTAATCAAGACATCTCCAACGAACTGCGTGTCGAGGAAACCAATCCCTCCCACCACCCAAAGTCCAATCTGCATTGGCAACTACCAAAAATCCACCATGCTGGCGTCTCCCTGCATTTCCAATTACCTGTCTGCAATCATATGCATCATACGCATCGCATTCGACCTCATAAGTATCCTGCATCATATGCATACTCCAATCATACCATACTTCCCCAGCTCTTGCATCTCCGCGCGTCAGCATTTGCATTTGCACTTCCACTCATATGGAATATCATTTATCATCCAGCATTCATATATGCAAGTCAAGGTCCAGGATTAATCTTGAAGATTTCCAATACTATCATCAGCCCGGTCAGGGGCATCTTCCACAAAGTTCGTGGATTTCTCCCACGAATATCAGGAGCTTCAAAGCAATCATCAGCCCAGTCAGGGGAAATCTTCTGCAATTGTGGGTTTCTCCCACAAAATTCGAAGTTATTCAAAGCAAGATTCAGCCCAGTCAGGGGCATTTTTCAAAGACCATGGGTGTCTCCCATGACGTATTTCAACCTTGTGGTTGATCAGATCTTCAAATCAACATTCAGCCCAGTTAGGGGCATTTTTCAAAGACCATGGCCATCTCCCATGACGTATTTCAACCTTGTGGTTGATCAGATCTTCAAATCAACATTCAGCCCAGTCAGGGGCATACCATTCAAGACCATGGGCGTTCCCCACGAAGTTGTTCAACCTTTTGTTGGGCAAATCCAAGAAGTTCAGTGCAAGATCCAACCCGAGCAGGGGCATCTTCAGCAAAACCGTGAGCATTCCTCATGAAGTTGTTCAGTCTTTTGTTGAGCAAACCAAGACATCAGGATAAACTCGGCCCAGTCAGGGGCATCCTCTTCAGAGCTCATGGGCGTAACCATGAAATCATTTCAACAAAATTATGATCTTTAAGCAAGTCAGTGGTCGTCCCCGCTGATTCATTTCAACCCAATCTTCCTCTTGGGTGTTCCCCAATGAGTTGTATCCAGCAAGCGTGACTATTGTCAATTGCTTTACTATCATCCTTTTAGTGATAGCCAAACTTTTCCGGTTCAACCTAGCCTGCATCCTTTTGGTGTTGGTAGCCTTCAATTTGTGTTTGTTCTATCATCCTTTTGGTGATAGCAACCTGTGTGTATGTTTCGCTCCGTCATCCTTTTGGTGTGGGGTCTGTCACTTGGATTGGTGATAGATTGTGCGATATTGTATGTTTGTGTTTCGCTCCGTCATCCATTTGGTGGGGGGTCTGTCACTTGGATTGGTGTCAGATTGTGCGATTTTGTTTGTGTGTTTCGCTCCATCATCCTTTTGGTGGGGGGTCTGTCACTTGGATTGGTGCCAGATTGTGCGATATTGTTTGTGTGTGTTTCGCTCCGTCATCCTTTTGGTGGGGGGTCTGTCACTTGGATTGGTGATAGATTGTGTGATATTGTTTGTTTTTGTTTCGTTCCTTCATCCTTTTGGTGGGGGGTCTATCACTTGGATTGGTGATAGGTTGTGTGATATTCATTCATGTTTATGTTTCGCTCCGTCATCCTTTTGGTGGGGGGTCTATCACTTGGATTAGTGTCAGATTGCACGATAGTGTTTGTCCTATCATCCTTTTGGTGGTAGTAGCCGGTGTGTGTTTCACTCCGTCATCCTTTTGGTGGGGGGTCTGTCACTTGAATTGGTGTCAGATTGTGCGATAGTGTTTGTCCTATCATCCTTTTGGTGGTAGTGACTTGTGTTCGTTAGTTTCACTCCGTCATCCTTTTGGTGGAGGGGGGGGGGGGGGGGGTCTATCATAGTCATTAATGATAGATTGTGCGATATTATTTGGTGTGAGTTTCGCTCTGTCATCCTTTTGGTGGGGGGGTCTGTCATAGTCATTAATGTCAGATTGTGCGAATGTGTTTGCTTTATCACCCTTTTGGTAGTAGTAGCCATGTGTGTTTTATCCCATCATCCTTTTGATGACCTTTTTTCCAGTTGCTTACAGTTTACTCAGAGGTATACCTCATCCAGCATGTTCAATTCCCGAGCATTTCTTTTCTTTTTGGACAAATTTAAGGTCTTCTTCATATCTAATTGACTTTTACCTCAGGAGAATGAACACTGCAGCAATTCATTTCCTTTGGTTTAAGCCAATTAGATAGGGGCATCTGTCATACCCTAAATTTTTCCTACCCTGTATATAACTTGCATTTGTATATACATCCACCTATTGTTATTCAGAAAAATCCAAAGAAGTAGGGATTCATGTGAGATTACCATGGCATTGGTGTGTGCAATGTTTTTTTTTTCTATTCATGATTGGACTTAATCTTGGTTAAGCTGGATTTCGAGGTTAATAATCCAAATAATAGGATTTATTCCTTTCAAGGCATGATTAACTTTTTTTAAAGTGATTTTTGAATATTTTTTTAAAGATGATCTCAAATTATGTCTCAATGTACCTAGAGTTTTGTTCTAAGATCAATATCGAGATTATGAGAATTAAGCAAGCTAAGTTATGGTTGGATTTATTTCAAATCTGTGCACGTTATGACAATTCATGCTTCATGGAAGGGGTGGTTCATGTTGGTTTCAAGAGTCATGTTGGAATATGTTTTAATGTGCAAATCAAGGACAAAATTTTATTCTCATTTTTTTATGAGGATAAGGTTGTATTTATCGAATATCATTATGAGTTTTGGGCAAGGAATCAAGAAATCAACAAGAAGTCCATATTAACGGTTGAGTCCATCATTACAATAGAATTTTGTACAAAAGTTCTACACCAAAAGGTCAAGGCCCATATCTCTTTGCAAATGTTATAAATTCAAAATTATGGGAAATAATACAAATTGGGCAATACAAAGTATAAAGCTCTTATTGTACAGTTGAAACAGAGGAATCACAAAAAGAGACAATGAGTCCATCACACCATTGGCACATCGTTCTACCTCCCAGCAAACCTTGTCGTACACGCCTGCAGCTTGTACAATGTTGCAGTACCTCACAGCCACCTCCATACTACCACCTGTGAAATAGAAAAGATTAGCCACCAACTTTTTTTCAAGACCCCACAATAACCATAACAGCAATCCATAGCCACAACACAACACACGAGTAACATCCTACTCCTAGCAAGTCATCAAAACAGTAAGAATTTTTACAGAAAAAAAGAAAATATAAAAAAGAAGAAGGCCACTTGGTTGAAACTGCTAAATGGCTCATGAGGACCCCACGCGGCACAATATCACCACAATTGTCCCAAAGTATACAAAGCAATGATGATCTTTTCGCAGCCACAGTTCTTGCTCTCCACAAAGAGTTTTGCAACAAACTTTTACAGTTGGAAATGAACAAGCCGCATTCATAGCCTTGACTTTCCATACCCACAATATGACGTCCTTTCCGCAATAACCATACAACTTGCCTCCAATATTGTTGCATTAAAACCACTGCTCTTGCAGCAGTACATCCAAGAGGAAGATAAGCTTGCACAACCATAGCCTGCATAAAATAACAAGACAGTCACAAAAAGCCTCTTCACATCATTTTGGCACTTGGTATGTGCGAAACGCAAGTCGTTGCGCATATAACAGCCTGCACCAGTTGGTTCACAGCTTGAATTACAGTAAGCTTCACACATTTTCCTGCATAATCAAACTCACGCTCAAATCCAAGACTAGCAAGTTGTTACGATTCTCACGCCATGGTCGCAACTCCAAAACCGTAACACAATTCATCCACTAAGTAACCTGCAAACAGCAAAAAGCAATGTAGAAGAGTAGTTAGAATCCGCAACAGGTCCGTAATGCACCTCGTGTTCGTTTCAATGACAACTCACAGATAACCACGTATCAATTTCAGAATTGATAAAGGGTCCCTACAAGTTTAAAAAACCATAAAAGTGGACAAGACTAGAAGAGGGCACAACAACAGCTATATCGTGTCCTGCCGAATAAAAGAAGTCTCAACGCATCTCTCGACCGGTTTTCGAATGGAATTGTCGGCAGCGGCATTCATACACCTTTCAAAGCCATTCGCCAGAATATGCATCATGTACAGCATCAAAACTGTCAAAATCGAAACGACATATTGAGGAAAATTGTAGCTACCAAGTATAGTGGCGCAATGGTTGACAGAAGTGCATATGCTGTTGAGGAATGTTCCAGCTGCTCTAAACGCGAACTTGCCGATAAAATGCTTCAAAGGATTGAGTTCCTGTGAAGGATGATGCATTCAATTATGGTGCTCATATGGAAATTGAGGTTTGTTGGCTTAAGACAGATAACACATCAAGCTCAAAGTTTCATACCAAATTAGAGTGTAAATGAGGGAGAGCATCCATAAAGATGAAAAGAGAAAGTTAAATGGAGAGAGGATTTACCGTGAAGAACGTGAAAATAGAGGCTACGTCCATTTTGCTGTATACTTTGCCTCGTACTTCAGAACCTCATTCTCTTCTCCGAAGTCACGTGCTCAGGCTCCAAATAACAAGCGCCGAGTTCAGTGCCTTTCAAGACTAATGTGGTTGCCGTCACTAATGAGTGGCCATCATGCTGTAAGGAAGTAATTGCCATAAATACACAAACCAGTTAGCAGAAGTGTCCCAAATAGCAATAAAAGAAAAGGTGAAGTTTGCAAAAATGACAACCTGTACGATGCACAAAATACCGCAAAATAAAACTGTCAATTGCATACCACCAGCGGTAACGAGTCGTATAAGGTTCCATTGTCATTATTGGCTACTACAGAGCTTTTATGCCTGTGTTTTTCTGTTCCATACCAATGTGCCTCACCCAAATTAAACTCCACGCTAAAATCATTCTCAGGATGCACCGAATTGTTCACCAAGTTACTACCTTGCAAAACCAGACACAGAAACACAAGTCAGCAAGATATTCTCAAGGATGAGATGCATATCAATAATGAGAATGTAAGAGCAATATCAGCAGTCACAAAACTGTTGCATGATTATCGTCGGTTTTGTTTTGATAAACATATCTCAAGATACACTATCATGATGGACTTTATGGATAAATTTGAGGAAAGAGTGAATGTGGCCTTTTGGTTTAAAAACAATTGCAGTAAAAAGGGTTTTCAACGGTTATAACAGTAAAACAAGGAGAGCTTTTTTTTCACGCAGTAAATAATTGACAAAATACCACAAGACCAATATGCACCCATACCTCACACGGTACACTTGGTATCACCCAAATCCCAACCACACAGAACCCATACAACAGATCCCAATCACTTTTCTTTTTTTTCGTACGATTTCCAATTTTTCTCTCATTTGGTTTTCCCCATTCTATCCTCCCTAAAACCTCTCCATATAAAACCGCATGAGACACTGCAGCAAAAGGGGATCAAAAACCTAGCCGCCTCCAACAAAAGAAAACCCTAGCCGCTATCTCTTTCAAAAAATCACCCCAAAGCTCTTCTATTCCTCTTCAGAAACCCCCAACCTCCTCTTCAAACTCGATCATCAGTTTCAACAAATCTTCTTAAAAGACCTAAACCCTCACCTTCACCCTTGAAAATTCTTACAACCATAAAACACCAACGATTCACCCTTTAATCCCCTTTCGGTGAATAACAGAAACTCGCCTACCCTCCTTTAAACTTCCATTAAACCAAACAATCCAAACCCGAACGAAACCTTTCAATCAACTTCATGTTCCTTCGAATCCACAAACCATTCTTTGGAGACCCATTTGAAACCCAATAACTCTCCTTTAAACCTCTCTTCTCCTATTTCTATAAATCTTCCTTTTCAAATCAAATATATAAACAGAACCAGAAAGGAGATGAAGCAGAAAGTTCAGAACAAAACCAAACAAATTTGAGTCAAATGCAAAACAAACCTTACATACTTGAAGCGAGTTTGAGTGATTAAATCCGCGAGAAACAAGGCAAGACGAACCGATTCATGTTAAAGGGTTGAAACGAAATTACAGCATGACGTTGAAGATTGATTTTTGTAACTTGGTTAGGTTCTCATCTTGATCTCGTTTCCCAGAACCGTACCATGTTTAATCTTTTTTAAGTTCATCAAGGTTGGATTGACCGTTTTATGTTTTTTTATATATTAAGTTCTAAACATTGCCTTGCTTCTGTTTATTTTTAGGATAAGAATACTATGTCATGAGCACTGGGTTGTACGTTGTGGGCTCAAAGGCCCGTGTGCTTTAGGTTCCCACTCCTAGTCTTTGCCAGCTACGTTTATGTGGGATGATGGGTTGATTCAGCCCAAATGATTCCTCACTCTTGACCCACTCCCATCCCAGATCTATACCCCCTGATTTCTTTTTTTAAGAAGTGTAAATATCTTAGTCTTTCAGTAGATTTTCAATATGTTTTCTTTATATAAATTAACCGTATTATTACATTAATTTTTATAAAACAATGAAAATATTTTCAGATTGTTAGTATATTTTTAAATATTTATGCATATAACTTTAGAATTTTTATTTGGTTTTAATAAGAGTTAAGTTTTAACATTTTCATTATCATTTGAGGTTTTTTTTTTTCATATTTCCTCATTTTTGGTCGATGACGAGATTACCAATGTTTAACCGTCAAATTATTGGCGTGAAACAAAGGATCCGAGACCACCTTCTTTCTCCGATTTTATTTCGATTTTTAGATCGATGAAGTCTTTTATTCGTAAGCATCGCGTATCGAAGTTGATAACCTTCTCGATTTCAAATCTATGGTGAATGACCATTGGGGTCATTTTCCGTACTTTGGGATCGTGATAGGCTACCTTCGATTAATCGGCATTATGTTTGCGATTAAGACGAGATCCATTCTTTCGTGTCCCGATTCGATTCACTAACCATTAAATTTATTTTCCGTTAAATATTATTGTCATATTATTATTCATATTATCATATCTCATTATTCATATTCATTCACCCATATTCGAAAATACCTAATAAATTATCGAAACTCCTAAAAGCCAAATTGGTGGACTGTTGGATCTTTGGTCATTTTCAGGTATCCTAACTTTGAGTCGTGTCCGACTTTTCTTAAGGCATAGTTTAGGACACAAATGCACACACACGACTTTCTCTTGGGCTACCTTACAATGAGACCCCTTTATTTCGTGCAATCTCGTGTAACTTACATGTATCCCTTCACCATTCCGATGTATGTTTCGCATTTCTTTGATTATTAGTTTATCTCGTAGGAGCACCCATAGGGACTAGAGCGGATCAAACTAATTCTTGATTCATCGTCGAGCCATTTTCAAACCCTTGTAAGTCGAGTGCTCATACGCATTTGCCATCAACCTATTACAACTCGACCCTTGATGCGTAAGTCAAGTCGATCTCTTTTTTTCAAACCATTTCATTTCCAACACGCTTTGCACGCGATAATAAGTCAAACCCTTGATCCAACGTCAAGTGGATTTTCGTAATAAACTATCAATCAATTAACAATTATTCAATTCTTTTCAAGGTGTAAAGAGTAGGTTCAAGTCGTTGATCTTGCTTTCCGTTGTTTATATGCGAGTTATCTTATTCGTGTGTGAGCAATTGACGCCTTTAAATAATATTAACAAACTCGATAATACTCAACCATCTCCAATTACTCATCCTTTCACTCACTTTTCAAACAACTTCTTTTACGATGAAAAAGAGAGTGTCCCAAGTCTTTGGTTCGCTCTCCCGACTACTTGGATCCGAGAAGCCTTTCTCAAGTTTCAAGTAGTCGTCATCCGACCAATCTCATCCTTTTATACACCTTTTCAAATTCAAAAAACCTTCTTTTACGATGAAAAAGAGAGTGTTCCAAGTCTTTGGTTCACTTTCCCGATTACTTGGGGTCTGTGAAGTCTTTCTTAGGCTTCAAGTGATCGTCATCATTTCAACCTTATCCTTTCAAACACATCATTCCTTTATGATGAAAAAGAGAGTGTTCCAAGTCTTTGGTTCGCTCTCCCGATTACTTAGGTCCGAGAAGTCTTTCTTAAACTTCGAGTAATCGTCATCCGTACCCCTTCAAACTCAATTCAAATCCAGTTTCTTTCATGGTTGTTACCACGAACTACAAATGCTCTGATTCTTCATTCATTCTTGAATGTAAGATACGTAGGCACAAGATTGCGATGATCTTGGCGAGCACAATCCCCTCCATCTTCCACTTTCCCCATCCTTTCCCGTAGTCGAACTACGACGCTCTGATTTCTCATTCTCGTCCGAATGAGTATACGTAGGCACAAGGGCCCCAATCCTTGGCGAGCACCCTATCCTCTAACCATCCCCTTTCCCCTATCGTCTTTAGCCTTTATAGCATCCTTTAGCATTTAGTAATGAGAAGAGAAGAATTAAGTTTAGCTAACTCTATCAGAACTCGAATTAAGAGGTTCCCGTTGAGTACAACGGACGTGAGGGGTGCTAATACCTTCCCCTCGCGTAACCGACTCCCGAACCCAGGAATATGGTTGCGACGACTGTGTTCCTTCCGTGTTTATGAGGTTTTCTCGATATTTTCCTCTCCCGTTCATTCAGGAAAAATAAAGTTCGGTGGCGACTCTGTCGAACCGCATTTCCGCGCCTTTTGCGCGAGGGTCGTATGTTCGAATGATTTTTCGAGGTGCGACAGTTGGAGCTTGGAGTGGAGAATTGGTGTTTGAATTTTTCATGAAAGAAGCTTAAAATGAGAAAATTGGAATTAATTCATTTGAGATTATTTTGAACCAAATTTATGCATATTTTGAGTGCAAATGATGTTCTAAAGTCAATGCCAAGTTTAATTTTGCAATTTGAGGTCATTTGGTTGGTTATTTTCATGGTTTCTTCACCATGAAGTAACAAATAGGAAATCCACCATAGAATCAAAACAAGGACCAATTGCTGGCCCTTTGATCAACTCAGGCCATATGCAAATGATTTGGAACAAAATTGAGGCTGGTGCAGTGGATAGAACACGAGTATGGCAAGTAAAAAAGTGAAGAAAAATTTAATTGGCAATTGGGCTTTAGGGCATGAAATAAGGATCCATTTTCATCTGAACCCAATACATAAAAGGTTAGGAAACTTCCCAAACCCTCAGAGCTCGATTTGATGGTGAAATTGCAGAAATAGCAACTTGAAAAAGTAAGATTCGATTTTGGAGTTTTGGCCATTATCAAGTGAAATTGAGCATACTAAAAGCTTCATTCAAGTGTTTGGAACAATTCTGGGTGGTTTGCTTGAAGGTCCAGCCAAAGACAAGACTCAGTGGAGGTTCTCCACTAGGTAATCTTGAAATCACCATATCTCTCTATTTATGCCATGATTTTGTTCCATTTTTGCATATTTGAGACATAGGAATCATGTAGACCATTAAAAAGTAAAATGAACTGGCATTTGAGTTGATTTCTGTTTGGAGCACAAAACTTGTTGTTTCCATTTTGGCATGTTCTCGAGGTTTTAGAGTAAATGGATTATGGATTTGAATTCTACATGAAGTGTAGATGAATTCTGGACACTTTTGTTGGTTGATTTTGAGTTTTACAGTTTATGCACTTTTTATATTTTTCTTCGATTTGCTCTGTGTGTTGCTCAAACATGAAAACCAAGGTTGGATTTGAGTTCCTCGTGATGAGAGGATGAATTTGGACTATTAGTTTGTCATTTTTGGTGAAGTTTTGATAACTGTGTTTTGGCAGCTACTGTTCACGGTGGTTGAGTGGCCGGAGAAGATGACCGGAAGGGATCTCCGGCCACCGTCTGTTTCCTTGGATTTTGTTTAACTTCTCATTGGAGAAGATGATGTCCTGGCCACACGATCTGATTACTTTCCATGTTAACGTTCATGATTAAGACACAACGTGCACCTCCTTTGACTACACGCATGTGATCACATTTAAATTCTTTATTAATGCGCTGGCGTGCTCATAGCCACTTGATTGGATTACCAGTTGATCAGATGGCCCTGGTTGCTTTCCATGCTGGTCCTTCTGTTGACCAGCCCTGGTGGATCTTTGTTTGACCTGAATTCCTCTTGGGTGCTTTGGGCCTCTAGTTGCTGTTTGCACCCCCCCCCTTTGGCCCAACCTGGTTTTTGAACTGTTTTTTATTACTATTTGCACTGTTTGTCTTATTATTTTATTTTTATTTTCATTTTATTTTTGTTTATTATCTGTTTACATTTAAATCATTTTTAAATACTTCCAATTATTAAAAAAAATCACAAAAATATTTTTTATACACTTTGGGGTGTCTTCTTATTTTAGAAAATTTTAATTTTATTTTTTGATTTATTTTTCAATTAAAATTGGATTTAAATATTGGAAGGGTATTAATTGATTTAAATTGTGACATGGTGTGATCTTTTATTTGTTTCTCTCATTTCCTTTGGGTCCAATGACTAAAATTAAATCCTCATATCCATGATGAGTTGATTAAATTTTGAGGACCATTTTGCCCCTGGTTTGTTGACTTTAGGGTTGACTTTGGTGGCTTTTCTTTTGACCCTCGATTCTCCCATTTCAAAGTGGTACATCTTGAATATTATTTTCTTTTGATGGTGCTTTGAGGGGATATTGGATTTGTGCTTTTTGCTTCTGTTTGCCAACTTGTTTAGCTTCTTTGTGCATTTTATTTGGTAATTTTTGAGTCTTTTTCCTAATTTTGAGATGACTTGCAAGTCAAGTCATTTCATAAGGTGGCTCATACAAGTGCATGACCTAGTTTGAATTGGAAATGACCTTTGTGGATCTATTGAGCTCTCAACTCTTCTTGTTTCACATAATAGACATGTTGAGCTTGCTTTAGGTTCATTGTTAGGTCAAAATTGTGTTCATTGCTTGTTAATTGATGCATTGCTTTGTAGGCTTTTTACTTGTGCTTTAAGTGTTGAATGTATGTGAGACTTTGGTCTTTCTCCTTGCCTCTTCTTGCATCTCTTTGGTGTGTTTGTGATGTTTATCTTGAGCACTCTCTTCTTTCATCTTCTCTTATGTCCTATGACTTTGGAATTTTATTTAAGGTAGCTTGGTCCCTCCTTAGGAGGAACTTGAAGCTTTCCTAAAGTGATGAATCCATGAGGACTTTTTCTTAGTGATTTTGTCACACTTGTTTGTTTGCTTTTGATGCATATCTTTATCTTTTATCTTTGCATCCTCATACGCATGCTTGGTTGAGATGAGCTTGTGGTGGCTACTGCCCCACACATATTTTCCTCCCACTTTCATCCTACTTGTGCATTCCATGTATGTATTCTTTCATTTGCATGTTTCCTTTGTTCTTTCTTCTTCTTCTTTTGTCTTCCTTCCCTTAGGATTTCTAATCTCTCTTATCCAAGAGAGGTTATGATAGACATTAGGGTTCTAACCATGCATGATAACATTAAGTAGATGTTTCTCTTTTGTAATCCCAACTTTAGGTGCACTTTGCATGACAACGTCTAGGGTTTGGTCTAGTCCCCCTTTAGTTTGTCCCTTTCTTTTCTCATCTTCAAACAACTTCAATCCACTTAATAAAGATAATGAATATTGTGCCATGAGCCTTATACTTGGGAAATGGTGATTGAGTGGCTACCTCTCGATTACCTAGAGTGTTTAGTATACGTCCTTAGGACGATATGCGATGCATTCGATCCTAGGTTTTAGACTTTAGTACAACATACATTATACACTCATAACTCAAAACACTTCTTCTCTAAAAAACACAAAAACACTTCAAACCTTTTTCATCCTTCGGGATCTTAATCAGGAAAACCTTTTCATAAGCAAGAGTGTTGTTAACTTTTAGTTCTATTGCAAACGGTAACGCCTAAGTCTCCAATGGTCTAGCTGCACACACCAACTGCTAGAACTGATTGTTAACCCTACTCGGGCCTAAAAACTTTTGAACCAACCTGTGGTCCTTTTAGCCTGAACTACCTTTGCTCTGATCTTTCATACCAGATGGAAGTACGTAGGCATAAGACGCGATGTCTTAGCGAGCAACATTCCCCCCTTTTCTTTAGCGGTAGTTAGTCGAACTACGTTGACTCTGACTTTCCCATTGCACGAGGGAGTACGTAGGCACATAGCGACGATGCTCTGCCGAGTCACTTCTCTTTTCTTTTTCTTTTGTCCCTAAGGGGTGCTCATACCTTCCCCTTGCGTAACCGACTCCTGAACCTAGGACTTGGTTGCAATGACCTCGTTTTTTCCCTTTTTTGTCAGATTTTTTTCGATCGTTTCCTTTCCCCTCTTTGGGATAATTCACGATAGGTGGCGACTCTGTTAGTCATTGTCGGCCTTCTTTTTTCGTAGTAGCAACAACTGACGACCCTGCTGGGGAACAGGAATATCCCCTATGCGAGTCAATCCTAGTGCTTGTGTGTTTTCTTTTGGGTGTGTGTATATATGTGCTTTATCTTTATTTACTTCCGCATTTTACTTTCCGCATTGTATCATACTTGCTGTGCTGTGGAGAGGGAAGTTCCATTGAGAGATAAGCCGGACCCGGGCTTGAGTATAAACCTAGTATTAGTAGTGGAGACTAGTGGGTGGACCTGTTTGCTTAGCAGACACAGTTCCCCATGAAATTCACGCTCAGACGAGATTCTCTTTGACGATTTCCTTTACGATCCTTAGGATCCGACTGGAATTTGAATTTGAGGATTGTCGACTCCGGGGACCGATCATTTGGGATTCAGCTAAGTGAGACCTCTTCGAGAGATGATGATGCCAAACCAGAAATGGTGAACGTATCATCATTTCTCGAAAGTTTGTGACGCTGATGAACACATAGGATGCCGAACCTTGTCAGTAGATAGGTTAATACATGTGAGTGGGTGGGTTATGCAGGAAACTTTGGCCTTCAGACTACCTAGTTCTTTATAGTGTGAACCTGTGTTCACGGTATAAAGGGGTCCAAATGTCAGTGATTTGTCAGTACTAAAGCGGAGCATTGGTTCTTCTCAAGCTACATCACAGCAAGCTTGATCTTCTGTTTGCATTTGCATCTTCATTTGCATTCCTTCATTAACATGTATTTATGTTGCAGGTGCATATTTCCCTCCTGATTCTAGTGGTTTTGTTCTTCGCTCTTGACATGGAGCCCTTGAAAAGGACATTTTCTTACAGGTTTCCCACCCAGATGTCAGTTCTTTGAGAAGTATGATTGCTATGGCTGAGGAGAATGTGATGGAACAATTTAGACAAGATTATGGGAGACTGGCCAGATGTGTCTGCAAGCCTTCATCCTTTGAGATCAGTGGCGTCTATACTCTCTTGCAGTTCTACGATGCCCAGTTGAGATGCTTTGTCTTTTCGGATTTTGTTTTGGCGCCTACATTGGAGGAGTATTCTGATATGTTAGGGGTGCCTATCCGTGATCAGATGCCTTTCGTCCATACAGATGCTGAGCCTGATCTGGCTAGGCTCGCTGCTATATTACATTTGGACGCTGCAGAGTTAAAGGGGAAGCTAGTTGAGAGGAAAGGAACTTATGGTTTTCTGTTACCGTTTCTTGTTGAGAAAGCTCAGAAGTTCGCCAAGAGTGGTTGCTGGATTGTGTTTAGTGCTATTCTGGCACTTTGCATTTATGGCATTGTTTTGTTTTCGAATCTGCCGGACTTCGTAGACGTGGATGCTTTCTACCTGCTGACCTCAGGGAACCCGGTCCCTACATTCTTAGGAGACGTTTATCATTCTGTGCACTACAAAAATGAAAGCCGAAGGGGAAAGAACGTCTCGTGCTGTGTTCCTTTGCTTTATAGATGGTTGATGAGTCATATGCCTAAGACTGGTCAGTTTGTAGACACTGTTGCTACTTCAGAGTGGTCTGAGAGGATGATGGGCCTGACTGCCAAGGATATTATTTGGTTTGATAGAGACATGCTTGGCACAAACATTATTTATAGTTGTGGCGGATTTCCTAACGTCCCTCTGGTCGGAAGGAAAGGGTGCGTCAACTATAACTCTTCTCTGTTGGTACGACAGTTCAGATATGCTCTCAGGAATGCTCCAAAGGAGGAGGAGATACATGAATCTCTATATCTCATGGGTTTGTTAGAGGGTGATGATTTGATCAGACTTGAGCGTGCTTGGCGAAGCATCCATAGGAGAGGCAAAGCATTATTAGGGAAGAGCAACAGTCAAGCTTATGACCCCTACGTGGCTTGGATTCATGAGAGGGCCACGAAGTTCTTGATGCCATTTCCTCCAGTGGAGCCTGTTGGCCCTCCCATGATTGAGGAGCCTACCACTATGGACATCCAAAGGTATAATCAGGTATGTCGCGAAAAAGAAGAGTTGCAGAAGATAAATGAAGAGTTGGAGAAGGAGATTGCTCAACTCAGAAGTGAGAGGAATGAAGCAACTTATTCTTTAAAGAAGCAAACTGAGCTGGTGAACAAGTTGGGAACAGGCTTAACTAAGGAGATGAGCGATAGAGAACGGTTGGGTTTAGACATAAATGCTGTTAGTAGTGTGCTTGCTACTAAAAAGCAAGATCTGAATAGAGCCTACTTGCGGATTTTCAAGTTTGAGACTCAATGGAACGTTGCCATGTCCAACAGCAAGCAGCATGAAGACCAGTTGAAGTTGCAGATCAACAAGCTGAAGGCTCAGCTCATAGCTAAAGATGAGGAGATTTCAAAGGAAGCTTCGCTCAGGAGACATAGTGACTGCAAACTATATGAAGCACTTGCAACCTTGGAGGAGCATAGAGAGGGAGCTAATGCCAAGAGGCGTAGACTTGAGGAGGTTTTTGGGAAAGAGGACTCGGTCGAGGATCTTCAGTCCACCATCACTCAGCAGGAGCTGCTTATACGTGGTTTTCTCGCTAGGCCAGACCATCCGGAGACGCAGGCGTTGCTGAAGGATTTCCAGTCTCGCCACCTAACTTGATCTTTTCCTTTGTATTCTGTAGCTTAGGCTTTTTGTATGGACCATCGCCAGACCTATTGGTTGAGGTCCTTTTCTGATTGCACTTAATTGATGTTGGTACATTTCTTGTGGGTTTATGATTGTATATATCAGGGGTTTTTTATTCTATGCTTGCCTGTGGAGTTCTCCATCGTCTTGGTTGCTATCCCGAAACTAGAATCAAGGGGGAAATTTCCATGTTGCATAAATATATGTCTGCATTTTAGCATTTTTCTCGCATTTGCAGGTGCACCAGAACTGTTAACCTTTTTTTTCCTATGGGCCATTAGTTGTTTTAGGATAGACGTTCAGAAGTCAACACAGAGCAATGGAGCAAGTTCAAGCAGAGTTAAGGGAAATGCAAAGCCAGATGAGGCAAGTTATAGTTGATATGCAAGCATTACGTATGGATCAGAAGGTGCTTAAAGAGGAAAACCAGCAGTTGAAGACTCAAATGTGCTTCATGGCAGAAGTGTTGAGAGTTGTGCTAAGAAAGGATCAGGTGCCTGAGACTGCAGCAGAGGTGCCAGTTCCGCCTTCGTCGGTGAAACCTTTCTCAAGGCATGATAGGCCTCAGATATCTCGTACACGCCCTGAAGCTCCAGAATTTATTCGTCAACGGCCATGTCCTGTCTCCCAGAGTAGTCCTAAGGCTGAAGGATATGCACCAAGGCCGAGGCAGTCTGTCAGAATTTTTGATCAGATTCCTATGACATATGCTCAGTTGTTGCCATTCCTGCTTCAACTTCGGTTAGTCAAACTCCAGACCTTGTCTCCACTTACTGGGACCCCACCACTAGGTTATGATGAAAGTGCCCACTGTGATTTCCATGCTGGGGCATCGGGGCACAATATAGAGAACTACAAAGCTTTTAAGCACGTAGTTCAGGATTTAATTGAGGCAAAGGCAGTTGAATTCGCGCCGGGCGGCGTAACCATACCACGTAGTCTTATCCCATGCACTACAGCGGAGGCAGTTGTTCCTCCTATTCATCCTGAAGATGCCTTGAACCAAGAGGATGCCTTACAATTTATGACTTCTGAATCCCCGCGTCCACAGCTATTGCCGGTTCCTGGGCCGAACCTGAGGATGAAAATACTTGAACAAAGGGAGTCCCTGATAATTCAAACCCAATCCCCAGATGTTTTAGTTACTCCTGGTCAACGATCTTTTGAATCTTCGCAACATACATCGGCTTCTCGCCAGAGTCCACGGTCAGGACGTTATCAGCCGCGTCAGCACGCCAGGCAAAGACCAAGGAGGCCAGAGAGGCGTTTTACTCAATTGCCGATATCATACAGTCAGTTGTTGCCATGTTTGACCAAGGGTGGATTAATAGTGCCGAAGGAAATGAATCCCGTGATTCCTCCATATCCTCTAGGTTCTGATGTCAATGCCTACTGTGAGTACCATGCTGGGGCACAGGGGCATTCGACTGAGGACTGTAAGGTGCTTAGAAGCCAAGTTCAGACTCTGCTGGATTCCAACCGGGTCTCAATCACGCCTCAAGGTATTCAGATCAATGATCTTCCGGCATCCGGCCAAGAGGGTGTACCAATTCATGTTGTGGAAGAATTCATCGAAAGCAAATGTTCAGAGGATTATCGGACTGACTTCAGCGAGAAATCATGAAAATGACTGACTCAGCAATAAGTCAAGATGTGAAGGCCCGGTTCCCAGAAGCTGGCAATCTTTGTTTTATCCTATCATTTCTTTACATTTGTAGTTTCTTTCCTGTGTAAATGCAAATTTCGCTTGTAAAACTTGTTTGTTTTCAATTGATATTGATAATGAAATAAATATGCATGTTTTGATTTAATCCATTTATGTTCACTAATTGCTTTTTACAGATGTTATACGCTTGTTTAAGCGGAATCCAGGAAGGATGACGAAGTTTAAAGATGTGCAAGCTTCCAATTGTATGCTTTTGAAATAAAACCTATTGATGATGTACAAGCATTATTTCAAATTCCTAAACACTAGAGATATAAGGATGATAATCCCTTGTCAACCCCTTCGAGCCTAGTAGTAGGAGTTTCTTTCTGAAAACGAAAAAACCTAAATTTTAACCTAGGGTAGGGTAGGTGTCAGCTAATTTGATCGAATATCCAAAATCCAATATGAGTGTTCCCGTTCGAGGACAAATCACACCTGTATAGGTCGTGCCTAAAGAACCATAATGGTTAAAATTTGTCGATCAAGGAGTGAAACAGTCACAATCCCTTGTCAAACAAGTCAGGCAAGCCGATGTCACACGATTTATTCAAAAAAAGAGGAACCAGAAAGAAAAAAAAGAGAACGAAGCCTGCTAAATCGAATCTTGAAAACAAGCGACTTAGGCAAAAAAAATTAGGGCATCCCGCTTGACTTCGAAATCAGAAGAAGCTTAAAAAAGTCAGTCCAGGCAAAAGTTAGGGAAATAAAAAATGATAATGATGAAAAACAAGTCGTGTGACTCAGGCACCAAAAGACGAAAAGTGAATGGCTGTCACTCTGAAAACTGGCGGTTTCTCGAACCATCACTCCTGTCATTCAACCTCTGAGAGGTGAGTGCTAGTGTCGAATTAGCTGAATATAGGATTGGAGAACATCCCGGAGAATGCGTGGGTTAAAATAAATTTTGAGCCTTTATCCTTTCTTTCTTAACCGTGAACCTGACCACGTTACAACCTTCGAAAGTCCTAATTGAAGCAGGTTTGTTTCGAAAGCATACTTCGGTGAAGATCGCATTGAAACTAACTCCTAAAAAGATTCCTCTTACCGCAGTGGTATTAATGTGGACATTGTAATTCATACACTTTATGTCACAAATTTTTTCCGGTGAACATATTGGATTTCAAAAACTATCATATGCGTTGCATTAATATATCTTTTATGCAGAATAATTTTGTTTTACTTACGAGTAAGCGCTTGACAGCAGGAAAGTTCCCACAGCGGAAAGATTGATCAGGATAGAATGCGAAATGTCTGAATACTCCATCGAACTGGGGCAAGTTATATGATCATAGCATGGGAGTCAGCCATCCAAAAGTCATTTAATCTGAGGTAGTCAAGTCGAGATTCGGTGAATCTCTCGCAGCTAAGAGACACTTTCCCCACAGATCAGCCAGTCAGGGGCAAAGTCATTACAGACTGGGGCAGGCCGCCCTGAGAGTGCAGAAGTTAGGTCTTGTCTAAGGGGCAATTAATATGAAGAACCTCTTGGAGATTCAAAATGCTGAGGTAGTTCATATCAAGCCATCAGGGTGCAGAGATTCAGGTTTCCTACCGAGGAAGATGTTATGAAGATCCCATAGGTTAGGGCAAAAATTGAAGATGAAGGAGTTGTTTCTTCTCCATATCTTCAGAATTCGTTAGGATAAGTCAACCAGGGGCGAATCTTTTCATGTTACAAGTCCAGGGGCAAGCTATCTCGAGTTTGTTTCATGGCAAGTTTTTCTTTTCAAGATGAATCGTCCTAGAGACGAGACTGGGGCAAACTAAACTACACTGGGGCAGTTACTCGAGCAAGGTTATTCTCCCGATCCAGAGTTCATTTTGAGCATTTGGAGTCGGCATCTCTGTCCCCAGTAAAGTTGGTATGCAGTTTAAGTGAGCAGGTAGCATGAACACTTTCCGTTGGCAGTTGATGCGCACTCAATCCCCACAAGGTGTACGTTTGTATGCATTCCCCAATGAGTTGTGATTGGGTTTTCTCCCCACTTTGTAATCTACAGCCTGAGTAGGTTCGTCCCCCAGCAGAGCAATCCCCAGAAGCCAGAAAAGGTCTGCTTCTCGGCATAAGTCCAATGGTTATTGGCATGAGCAAGTTTGCGCTCTATCCCCGGCAAAATCGTTTATTCCCCCAACAGGGTTATTTTCTTGCCCCAGCAGGGTGTTGTCTGTATCTCCAGCATTTATTTTGCTGATTCAGTTTCGTTGCATCTGCATGTGTGCATAGCATCTACCCAAATGCGTAGCATTTCTATTTCGTATGGAGCATTACGCCATTTTGAAACATATGCATGTGAAATATAAGCCAAGTTGTTATCTCTTTGTTTCAGGAGTATCTTCGGAGGTTTGACCTTTCCCCTTGGTATCCATACCACGTGATTTCTCTTAGCCTGCGTGGTATCCAGACCCCGGCTCGTGTTATTCCCCAGCAGTATCTTCAGACCTTAGTGGATCATGATAAGTATGGTGATGAAGACCTTTGTCCGTTGAGTATCCAGACTCCGGTCCATTCCCAGTTGATGGGGTTTTCCTTTTCCTGTCGAGTATCCAGACTCCGGTAAAGATGGTTGTGGTATCCAGACCACGGTGATTGATATTATTGAGTTTTTTCTGTCGAGTATCCAGACTCCGGTGAGGACAGTGTGGTGTTCAGGTTTTGATGGGTATATTTGTGATATCTTCCTTTTGTCCGTTGAGTATCCAGACTCCGGTCAATGTCATTGAGTATTCAGACTCTGGCTTTTACGTTGAGCATTCAGGCTCCGGCTTTTATGTTGAGTATTCAGACTCCGTCAACTTGAAATGGTATAAAGGTGAGAAAATACTTAGAAGGGGGGGTTGAATAAGTATGAAGATAAAAACTTAGAAATAAAAACTCAAGTATTTTTATCCTGGTTCGTTGAACTCAACTACTCCAGTCCACCCTTCCTAGATTGATTTGCCTTTCTCAATCAAGGACTTAATCCACTATTAAATCAACTTATTACAATAGTAAGCACTTATAACAACTGTTCAAAGTCTTCTCAAGAACTACTGATCCTAACTGGATCTTTTTAAGGTTTTCTTACAATCAAATGTAATAACAAATACAAGTGTTTAAATTGCTTCTAATAAAGCTTTATCACAACTGTGATTTTTCACTTAAAGTTAAGAACAAAGAAATTAATTCTAGGAAGAATATGAAATGTATGAGAGCTTTGGATATTGATTTCTTTTGGATAAAACGTCAACTAAAGAAGATGGGTGAAGACTTGCTTTTATAGGCAGCTTGATCCAATAGAACTTCACGTTGAGAAGAGTGCCCCAAAAGGTCTGAGCCTTTTTGTCTTCACATCAAGTGACCTTTCCTAGAAGAAGAAAGCACAGATAAATCCTTTTTGTCTGTGTTCTTGTGTCTAGCATAAATAAGGAAAGAGTCGTTTGGATTATTCCAACGAACATAATCTTTGAATTCTTCTTCTTTAATTTTCAGCAAGATTCATCAGAGTCTAATTGATCAGAGCCTTCTGATGTTGATCAGAGTTTTGATGAATCAGAGTCTTTGTAGCTTGGTGTGCTTTTAGCGTGAATAAGTTCAGAGCATATTTGAGTCAGATCCTCAGTACTGGCAGCTTTAGTACTTTCAGAATCTTTTGTAGTAACTATGCTTGAAAACTCTTCATACATAATTCTTCTTTGGTTCAGATGCTTCTGACTTGCTTCAGATTCTTCTGGAGCTTCTGCTTCAGATCCTTCTGGAGGCTACGCTCAGGATCTTCTGTTGGCAGCATTCAGAATCTTCTAATGGATGCATCTGGCGCTTCAGAGTCTAGCATATTTCTTATGTTCAGTTCTGATTTGCTTCTGGAGTGATAATTACTTTAATATCTGCAGTAAAAACTCTTAAGAAAATTTTAGAGTATATAATTCTTAATTACAAAATTTCATAATAGTTATCATCAAAACATAGAGATATTATTAAGAACCAATCTGTGTTCTAACAATCTCCCCCTTTTTGATGATGACAAAAACATCAGAAATTTTGTTTAATTGAAAATAGAATAATTATAACTCCCCCTGACATGATGAATCTCCCCCTGAATTAAATATAGATAAGGAATAGAAACTTCCCTTTTGTCTTGAATATTTTTCAGAGTTAAAGCTTGATTGTTCTTTAACATTTGAGAGTCAGAGTGTCTTGCATATTTCAGAGTCAGAGTCTGATAATTGTCAAATGATCTGAAGGACTCAGAGTTTCTTTTACAGAGTGTACTTATCAAATGTTCTGAAATACTCAGATTTTATGTTAGATAAAATTGATATGTCTGAAGTTTCATTCTGGTGAAGTTTAATTAAACAGTTCAGATCTATATTTTCTCCCCCTTTTTTGTCATAAGCAAAAAGTAATAACTTTGAAAAGACAAATAAAAGGAAACAATAAATGAGATAAATCACGTGGAGAAAGCTTTGAAACATTCATTCATTCAATCCAGAGCAAGAGTACACACATCAGAAGAAAATCGAAATACATATGCAAACATCAGATGCAAACAACAGAAGAAAAAAAATAAACTAAGAGTGTTTTGACAAAAGCATCTTCAAAAGATCCGTGATCTCAGAAGAGGACTGTTCTTGTTTAGTCATCCACTTAGCCATTGTTTCATTCTTCTGATCCTGTTGGGACATCCACTGAGTCATGTCTTCAGACTTCTTATCTTGTTTATCCATCCATGACTTGATTTCTGATTGACCAGCTTCCAAAACTGCAATCTTATCTTCAAGATTTGGAAGTTCTTTCTTGATCTCAGATGAAGAAGGGGGAACAGTTTCTGAAGCTTGAACATAGTCAATTTCCATAGGGGCTTTGGAGCTAGGAGCAGTAGAGCTAGAAGGATGTTCTATCAGAGTCATGGCCAGAGGATTGTCTTTAGATGCAGATTCAGTATTCTCTTCTGATGATGAAGGAGCATCTGTAAGAAGCAGTGGTCCAGATCTCTTAACCGTCCAGAACAGACTTCTAGCAGCTTCAGCAAATCTGAGCTTCGCATCATCAGAACATACATTCTTCAGATTTGATGCTACAGTGTTGAATCTGTTTATGAAGCCATTCCAAATGGTATCAGATTCCTTTGCATCCATTGTTGCTGAACACTTCCTCTGTACAGAACCTAAATACATCTTTATTTCTTGCAAAAAACATGTAAATAAATGATCAACATTTAGTCTAGGTTTGGGGTGTAAGAGAGTTTCCAAGGTTATTGGCTTGGGTTGGGGAGTAGGTGGAAATATAGATTTAAGAATGGAAATCAGAGGAGGAGGGTAGTAAGGTATGAATGGAATATCAGATGATTTATCAGGCTTTGATCTGGATAAAGCATTCATTAGATTTGGTTTTGCTATAGTTTGATAGGAAACTACATCAAATGGTTTATCAGAGTAAGGTTTGAAAGCAAATTTAGCATGTTTATCCAAAATAGCAGGTTTATCAGATAAAACAGGTATGTCAGATTTAACAGATATAGCAGAGTATGGTTTTGGATCTGATGAAGGTACTGCTGACATGGTTTTGATATATGCTTGAAGCACAGATGGTAGAATGATGGTAAGTTTGGGTTTGAGAGGAGTGATGGTTTCAGAGGGTTCAATTCTGGTGTAAAAATTTTTCAAAGTAAAACTAGAAGGAAGTTTGTTAGAAGTGGATTGTTTGCACGAAGCAGAAAGTACATTCTCAGATGTTCTTGGCTTGGGTGCAGGGGTAGGATTTGGAATGGTAATTTCAGAGGATAGTTTAGGTGTTGGAATAGGATCTGGAATAATGACTTCATAAGAAACAGGGGGTTCAGGTCGGTTGACTTCAGAATCTCTGTGAGAGGGGGATACCAGAAAGTCTGGGTGTATATCAGATTCTGAGAAATTGGATGATGTGGTTGGTGTGCAAGAGGTAGAGGACACTTGAAAGACAGTTTTGAGGGGTGTAACATCTAGAACTTCTGTCTCAGGGATGTTGGTTCCAGATGGGTTGGTTGATTTTGAAGGATTTTCAGAAGGTTTTGATGGGGGTTCAGATGTAGGTGGTTCTGATGTGGTTGATGGTGGATTTTTTGGCTGTGGTTGTTTCTCTTGTTGTTGCGTTTGAGGTTCAGATGGTTTTTGTTGTTGATTGTCAGAGTCTTTTTCTTGTTGAGGATCAGATTGTTTTTCTAGTTGTTTTGGATGTTGTTCAGATTGTTCTGTAGGTTTTTCTGATTGATGTTGTTTTGTGGGTTGTTTTTCTGATTGTTGTTGTTGTGGTACAGATTGTTTGGTTGGAATTTCTGGTTGTGGAGTCTGAATTTGTGGTTTTGTTGTTGTTGGTTTTGGTGCAGATGATTGTTTTACAGGTGAGATTGAAATAGGATTAGATGATTTTTGAGGAGATGGAACAAAAACATGAGGTGGAGCAGTAACAGATTGTTTTTGGGTAGAAGGTGGTTTTGGAATAGACTTAAAAATTGAATCATTTATAACAGTATTATTTGCAGAAGATACAGAAGATTTGGTACCTTTAATCTTGATGCGTTTTGCAGGAACAGAAGGAGTGTCTCCAGATTCTTTCCTCTTTAGCAGCTTCTGAGACTTCTCAACAACCTTGGGCTTCTTCTGAACAGGTGCAGCTTCTGCTTCTGGTTGACTTCTTTTTCTTGTTATCTCTTCTCCTCCAACAGGCAATGGTTCCCTTGCTCTTTTTATAATGTCTGCAGGAATAGGCGTTCCATCTGCCTTGCAAGCATCAATGTATCTTACTACAATTTCCCTTGGTTCTTCAGCATAGAACAGAGGGTAGTTATCTACTGGGATTCTCTTCTGACTGAGTTCAGTGATGTTCAGCTTCTTGGGTGCTGTTGTGAGTTCTTCTACTATTTTTAGTCTCTGAAGACTCTTTGCATTCAGAGGTTTTCCAAGAATAAATTCAAGTTCATCTGTGACTCCAGCAGTATATAGAGCAGTCACCAATCCATTTTCTGTCAGAAAATCTGAGATTAACATTCCAAAAGGAATCCAGGTTCTGATCTTCTGACCTTTTTCTTTCACAGATTCTCTGGAGGCATTTATGTGATTCCATAAGTGCATAAACAGAATATAGGGAAGATCTACCTTGGTGCTCTGACTTAAGCAATACATAAAGTAGAGCTGTTCATTATTGACATAGTCTGGAGAGTTTGTAGACTTTCTGTGATGAATGCATCCCATGAAAATCTTTGCCCAGATCTTGTAATCAGGCTTCAGATCTTTGAACTTATTAGAAGCTTGTCCAGCAGTCATCACTTCCTCATATACTTCATCCATATCTACATGCCCAGCTGGCAAGATGAGATACTCCATCTGTTTCCTCATATCCAATGAGTTTCCTGATCAGATCTTCTGTGATGATTATCTCTTTACCTAGAACAGAAGACAAAATAAACTTAGGGTATACAGAAGCATGGATCCAGAATTCTTTCACCAGAAGGGGGTAGACTGGTCAAAAAAGTCTGTCAAAATACTTTACCCATCCTTGAGCATCAATTATGGAGCGAAACTCAAACCCATTCTCAGCCAGTGAATCAAATTCCACCATTGATTCACAGAGAACCTCCAGTTTGTCAACAGGCGTTAACAAAGTTCTCTTTGGTGGTGTATATGGAGTCACACCCATATTTTAAGAAGTAACTGCAGCCATGGTTGATTGAAACTGTGCAGCAGTTAATGATGAAGTTGCCATTAAAGATGAGTTTGTCAAACGCTTAGGGTTTTTGTGAAGAGAGAAAAGAAGACAGAAATGCATAAACGGTTGAGATGTGAAAAGTGTGAAAATGGTGAGAAATGATGTATTTATACTAAACACATAGGCATACAAACAGTCATATAGAAGCACGTTCACACATAGCATTTAATGAAAAAGAATAAAAATCATTTCAAGCATTTATTGATTCTGACAAATTGGGGGGAAAATCAAGATTTTCACTATTCAAACTTCACCTCAAACGTCTCTTCAGTAGTGTACACGCCACCTTTGCAGATTTAGAGTGACACGTGTTTGCTTGCATGTGCTTCTAAATTCTCTTGAGAAATGAAACGTTAACCAACGTTCAGATCCTCTGAGGATTGTTAGTTCAGAGTTTCACACAAAAAATAATTTAAGGAAAATGAATAAGTAATCAGAAGAAATACTTCAGAGCATTAAACATTTTTGCATCTGTAAAATTTACTTCTGACAAATATTATTCTGGACAAAAATCCATACCAATATTTTTCAGAATAAATTTGAATCTATCTTCAACAAGGGGTTTTGTGAAAATATCTACCCATTGATGATCTGTATCAATAAAGGCCAAATTTATAATTCCTTTCTTAACATAGTCTCTGATGAAATGATGCTTAATTTCTATATGTTTTGCCTTAAAATGTAAAATAGGGGTTTTAGACAAACATATAGCAGAAGTATTATCACAGAATATAGAAATGTTACTTTCAAATATCTGATAATCTTCTAGCTGACTTTTCATCCAAAGCATCTGCGTGCTACATCCAGCAACAGCAATATATTCTGCCTCTGTGGTTGATAGTGCAATTGTGGGTTGCTTTTTGCTGTACCAAGAGATTAGATTTCTTCCTAGAAATTGACAACTTCCAGAAGTACTTTTCCTTTCTACTCTGTCTCCAGCGTAGTCAGCATCACATAATCCAACTAATTTGAAATCATCAGATTTTCTGTAACACAAACCCACATTAGAAGTACCTTTCAGATACCTTAGAATCCTCTTGACAGCTGTCAAGTGTGATTCTCTAGGATCTGATTGGAATCTAGCACATAAGCATACACTGAACAATATGTCAGGTCTAGAAGCAGTTAAGTAAAGAAGAGATCCTATCATACCTCTGTAGAGTTTCTGATCTACTTTCTTACTTACCTCTTCCTTGCCTAGTGAGCTAGTTGGATGCATGGGAGTCTTTGCCAGCTTACTGTCAGTCATGTTAAATTTCTTCAGAAGTTCAATAACATATTTGGTCTGATGTATGTAAGTGCACTCTGGAGTTTGGTTGACTTGAATTCCCAGAAAGAATCTCAATTCTCCCATCATGCTCATTTCAAATTCTGCCTGCATACATTGAGCAAACTCCTTTCCCAGTATAGTATTGGTAGATCCAAATATGATATCATCCACATAAATTTGACAAATTAGAAGATCTTTCTTAAATGATTTACAAAAGAGTGGTGTGTCCACTTTGCCTCTGATGAAATTTTTCTCCAGAAGAAAATTGCTCAATCTCTCATACCAAGCTCTGGGAGCTTGTTTTAAACCATACATAGATTTCTTTAGTTTGAAAACATGATCTGGAAATTTTTCACTCTCAAAACCAGGAGGCTGGTGGACATAAAATTCTTCTTCTATAATACCATTTAGAAAGGAACTTTTAACATCCATCTGATACAGAGTGATGTTATTTTGTGCAGCAAATGAAATAAGAAGGCATATAGATTCTAACCTTGCCACTGGAGCATAAGTTTCAGTATAATCAATACCTTCTTGTTGACTGTACCCTTGAGAAACTAGCCTTGCCTTATTTCTTTCAACTTCTCCTTTCTCATTAAGCTTATTTCTGAAGACCCATTTTGTTCCAATTATATTGAATCCTTTTGGTCTTTGAACTAAATCCCATACATCATTTCTGGTGAATTGATTTAGCTCTTCTTGCATGGCAATAATCCAATCATTGTCTTGCAGAGCTTCATCTACAGAAGTTGGTTCAATTACTAACACCAGTCCAAATAATGATGCTTCAGATGATCTAAGAAAAGATCTTGTTCTGATAGGGTCATCCTTCTTTCCAATAATAACATTCTCTGGATGAGAAGCTTTAATTCTGGAAGATGATCCTCTAACAGTTGATTCTTCAGAAATGTTTAAATTGTTCATCTGAGAAGTTAAAGGAATTGCATCTGGCGTTGCCTCTGGTTCCTTTACTTGAGCTTTGTCTGCCTCTGAGCCTTCAGAGTCTGTGAAGACTACTTCTCTATCTGCAGAGTTTTCAGACTGCTTTGGCTTTTTACTACCAAGCTTATCATCAAATCTAACATGAATAGATTCTTCCACAATCTGTGTCTCAGTATTGTATACTCTGTAGCCTTTAGATCATTCAGAATATCCAAGCATAAAACACTTATGTGCTTTGGAATCAAACTTGTTCAGATTTTCTTTAGTATTTAACATATAGCAAATACATCCAAAAGGATGAAAATATGAAATGTTAGGCTTTCTGTTCTTCCACAGTTCATATGGAGTCTTCTCCAGAAGAGGTCTTACAGACACTCTGTTCTGAATGTAACAGGCTATGTTGATTGCTTCTGCCCAAAAGTGTTTTGCCAGATTAGTCTCATTGATCATGGTTCTGGCCATTTCTTGTAGAGTTCTGTTTTTCCTTTCTACAAATCCATTTTGTTGTGGAGTTCTAGGATAGGAAAAATCATGAGCAATGCCATTTTCATTAAAATATTTTTCAAAATATTTATTTTCAAATTCACCACCATGATCACTTCTGACTTTTATAATTTTGAAATCTTTTTCATTCTGGACTTGGTTACAGAATTCAAAGAACACAGAATGTGACTCATCCTTGTGTTTTAAGAACTTTACCCATGTCCATCTACTATAGTCATCAACAATGACTAATCCATACTTCTTGCCTCTGATGGATGCAGTTTTCACTGGTCCAAACAGATCAATATGAAGTAATTCTAGTGGTCTGGAAGTAGAAACAACATTTTTTGATTTAAAAGATGATTTTGAAAACTTCCCTTTTTGGCATGCTTCACAAAGAGCATCTGAGGTGAACTTCAGATTAGGAAGTCCTCTGACAAGATTAAGTTTATTAATCTGAGATATACGTCTCATATTAATATGCCCCAATCTTCTGTGCCAGACCCATTGCTCTTCATTAACAGACAAGAGGCATTTAACATTCTGAATCTTAAGTTCTGAAAGATTTATTTTATAAATGTTGTTTTTCCTCTTTCCACTAAATAGGATAGAGCCATCCTTTTGACTAATAGCTTTACAACATTTTTGATTAAAGGTAATATCATAACCATTGTCACTTAATTGACTTATGGACAATAAGTTATGCTTTAACCCTTCAACAAGTAAAACATTAGTAATAGAGGGAAGTTTACCATTTCCAATGGTGCCAGATCCAATGATCTTGCGCTTCTGATTTCCTCCAAATTTCACATCACCTCCAGATCTAAGCTTCAGACTTTGGAACATAGACCTTTCTCCTGTCATGTGTCGCGAGCATCCAGAGTCCAGGTACCATGATTGGTGTCCTGACCTTGCTGCTAAGAACATCTGCAACAGGAATTATTTTACTTTTAGGTACCCAGATCTTCTTGGGTCCTTTAGGGTTAGTTGTTCTGAAGGTTTGTCTAAACTTCTGTTTTTCAACATAAGGTTTATTCTGACTAGCCTTAGATTTAAACACATGAATATTCTTTTCAGAACGTGTTTGTTCAATATCATTCAAGTGACCAAATTTAAAGTGGGAATATAAAGGAGTTTTCTTGATGATAATTTTATCAACAGGTTTTGGATTTAAATCCTTTCCAAAGGAAGATTTATATCCAATTCCTTTTCTGTTATTTCTGCTAACTCCATAGATCATGGAAGCCATTTTGCTTCTGTCTATGCTTTTAGCAAGAAACTTCTGAAAGCTATAATCATATTTTTCCAAAATATTTTTGCATTCAGATTCAGTTTCAGAATCAGAGTTTTGTTGAGCTAATTCAGAATCATTTTTCAATTTTAAATTCTTTTCATTTAGCTCAGCTACTTCTGATTTGAGAATATTATTCTCAGATACAAGATTGCATTGACGCTTCTTGTATTTGAGCTTAATATTGTTATAGCTCTTCAGAACTTCTGATAACACTTTGATAAGTTCTTCTTTAGTGAGTTTAGACATTACCTCTTCAGCGTCAGAGTCAAATTCAGATCCTGAAGTTCCTTCCTCCTGATCTTCTATGTATGCCATCAAAGCTACATTGGCACATTCCTCTTCTGACTCAGATTCAGATTCAGATGTATCTGAATCATCCCAGGTGGCCATTAGAACCTTTTTCTTCTTATCAAATTTTCTTTTAGGCTTTTCTTTCAGCACCTTTGGACATTCATTTTTGTAATGTCCAAGTTCTTTACATTCATAACAGTCAACCTCCTTTTTATCAGATCTTCTGTGTCCAGAAGACTTTTTTCTTTGGTCAGGCTTCCTAAAGTTTCTGAACTTCTTTCCTTTATGCTTCCAGAGTTTGTTTATTCTTCTGGACAGCATGGATAGTTCATCTTCATCTTCAGATGAGGATTCTTCAGAGCTTTCCTCTATTACCTGCAATGCTTTAGCAGATTTATTAGATTTTAAAGCAACAGATTTACCTTTCTTTTGAGGTTCATCTTCCTCAAGTTCAATTTCATGACTTCTTAGTGAACTGATTAGTTCCTCCAAGGAGATCTTGTTCAGATCTTTAGCCATTTTCAACGCAGTCACCATTGGTCTCCATCTGGTAGGTAAGCTTCTGATGATCTTTTTCACATGATCAGCAGTAGAGTATCCTTTGTCCAGAACCTTTAGTCCAGCTGTAAGTATTTGAAATCTGGAGAACATAGCTTCAACAGATTCAGAGTCTTCCATCTTGAAGGCTTCATACTTCTGGATTAGAGCCAGAGCCTTTGTTTCCTTGACTTGAGAGTTTCCCTCATGAGTCATCTTTAAGGACTCAAACATTTCAAATGCAGTTTCCCTATTTGTAATTTTTTCATACTCAGTGTGAGATATTGCATTTAACAATATTGTTCTTGCCTTGTGGTGATTTCTAAATTCCTTCTTCTGAGCATCTGTCATAGATTTTCTGTCTACTTTCTTGCCATTCCCATCAGTGGGATGAACATATCCATCTATGACCAGATCCCATAAATCAACATCATATCCAAGGAAAAAACTTTCAATCCTGTCTTTCCAATAATCAAATTTCTCCCCGTCAAACATAGGGGGTTTGGTGCTGATTCTGTCCCTTTCTTCATATTTTTTGTTAGTGTTAGACATTGTATTATCAGCCATAGTAACAACCAAATATATATCAAAGTTTTTCTCACTGGATCTTTACTGTCACTGTGAAGTGGTAGCACACACAGAACTGGAGCTCTGATGCCAACTAAAGGTGAGAAAATACTTAGAAGGGGGGGGGGGGGGGGTTGAATAAGTATGAAGATAAAAACTTAGAAATAAAAACTCAAGTATTTTTATCCTTGTTCGTTAAACTCAACTACTCCAGTCCACCCTTCCTAGAGTGATTTGCCTTTCTCAATCAAGAACTTAATCCACTATTAAATCAACTGATTACAATAGTAAGCACTTAGAACAAATGTTCAAAGTCTTCTCAAGAACTACTGATCCTAACTGGATCTTCTTAAGGTTTTCTTACAATCAAATGTAATAACAAATACAAGTGTTTAAATTGCTTCTAATAAAGCTTTATCACAACTGTGATTTTTCACTTAAAGTTAAGAACAAAGAAATTAATTCTAGAAAGAATATGAAATGTATGAGAGCTTTGGATATTGATTTCTTTTGGATAAAACGTCAACTAAAGAAGATGGGTGAAGACTTGCTTTTATAGGCAGCTTGATCCAATAGAACTTCACGTTGAGAAGAGTGTCCCAAAAGGTCTGAGCCTTTTTGTCTTCACATCAAGTGACCTTTCCTAGAAGAAGAAAGCACAGATAAATCCTTTTTGTCTGTGTTCTTGTGTCTAGCATAAATAAGGAAAGAGTCGTTTGGATTATTCCAACGGACATAATCTTTGAATTCTTCTTCTTTAATTTTCAGCAAGATTCATCAGAGTCTAATTGATCAGAGCCTTCTGATGTTGATCAGAGTTTTGCTGAATCAGAGTCTTTTCAGCTTGGTGTGCTTTTAGCGTGAATAAGTTCAGAGCATATTTGAGTCAGATCCTCAGTACTGGTAGCTTTAGTACTTTCAGAATCTTCTGTAGTAACTATGCTTGAAAACTCTTCATACAGAATTCTTCTTTGGTTCAGATGCTTCTGACTTGCTTCAGATTCTTCTAGAGCTTCTGCTTCAGATCCTTCTGGAGGCTACGCTCAGGATCTTCTGTTGGCAGCATTCAGAATCTTCTAATGGATGCATCTGGCGCTTCAGAGTCTAGCATATTTCTTATGTTCAGTTCTGATTTGCTTCTGGAGTGATAATTACTTTAATATCTGCAGTAAAAACTCTTAAGCAAATTTTAAAGTATATAATTCTTAATTACAAAATTTCATAATAGTTATCATCAAAACATAGAGATATTATTAAGAACCAATCTGTGTTCTAACATGGTATTCTTAGAACTCCAGCGAGTGCTTCTTCTTCGTTGAGCATCCAGGCTCCAGATTATTTTTCGTTGAGCATTCAGGCTCCGGTTTCTCCGTTGAGTATCCAGACTCCGGTGAATGATGAATTTCGTGACGTATTGCTTTTTCCGTCGAGTATCCAGACTCCGGTAAAGTTAGTTGGGTATCCAGACCTTGATAAATTTTGTGGTTGTACTCTTTTGTTCGTTGAATATCCAGATTTCGGTGAGTTTCAGATTGGTGGTATGTTGTTGTGTCTGTAGAGTATCCAGACTCCGATCAATTCTGTTGAGTATCCAGACTCCGGTAAATTTCCAACATGTATTTTCTCTTGATCCAGTGAGTGTTCAGACTTTGGTAATTCCCGACTTCTCCGTTGAGTATCCAGGCTCCGGTCACCTACGTTGAGCATCCAGGCTCCGATTTCTCCGTTGAGTATCCAGACTCCGGTCGAATTCCCTTGTGATGTCCAAATCACAGCAGGTGTGTTGCACCCCAAAATTTGACCAACATTTCTTTACCTAGCTTATGTTGCATTTCATTCACATTAGCATTATCATTTGCATTTCATTGACATGTATGCAGGAGATCAAGAAGTATGACTACCAATCAAGAGCTACACAAGACTATGAAGCTAGCCAAGAAGGTTATTCAAGTGTTCAAGGGTTGATATCCTTGTCAGAGAAGTTAAAAGATCCTCGGAGAGAATGGTTGAAACCAAGGTTGTGTGCCTCCTAACTTTAGAGTTGTGGGAGCTCCTCAGATGATTCTGAAGCCAAGAGTTAGACTTGAAGCCTTGAGAGAGCTTATGAGATGTATTGAAAGCCATCATGAAGCCTAGATAGGTCATTGTGCAAGATTAAGAAGCCTCAGCCATGAGTGGTGCAATTAGGGTTTGACTGGGTCAACCCTAGGTCAACTGATGATTTGAAGAGGGTTGAGACCTAATTCAAGAGCCATGTGATCATGGATTGATGCATTGAGATGCTATAAGGATGATTCCAAGGTTAACTCATCATGATTGAAGAGTTTGAGAAGTTTCAAGCTAGGGTTTCTAAGGCTTGACAGTGTAAAATCCCCTAGTTTGACCCCTATCTTCAAGGTAGTTTATCTCAAGATGTGATTGTCATATCATCTTGCCCCCAACATGAATGTTGTAGAGCTTGTTCTTAGATTTAATTTGAGTACTATAAGTCCTTGATAGGATTTGTAGAGCTCAAGTTATGACTTTGACAAGTTACAGGTCATCTGAGGTATGTGAATCTGGGGCCTTGAAAGTTACCCAACTTGCACCAAACTTTTGCTCAAGAAGTATGATTCCTATGAACTTCTGGTCAACATGGATGTTGTTCCTTATATTTTTAGCTTTCTAGAGAGTACTAGAAGTCCTTGATAAGATTTGTAGAACTCAAGTTATGGCTTTGACAAGTCAAGGGCATTTTGGTCATTTGGAGATTACATGTCATTTCAAGTATAAAGCCATAACTCTTATTTCCAAGCTTCAAATGGAAAAATCTTCAACATCAAACTTGTTCAAAATGATGTTTTAAGGCTATTAAGGAGGTAATGAGATGATGTAAGGGCTTGTAGCTCAAAGTTGCAAAAATGACCTAAAATAAGGGCATAAGTTAAATAAACCAAAGTTGGAAATTGATATTTTCAACCTACACATCCAAACCATGGCATGTAATATATCATTTTGACTCTAGAAAACATTCTAAGAACATTGGTTTAGCCACATTTTTGAGTTGAGATTCAATTTGTGGACTTGCTTTGAAAAGTGATTACTTGCATATTAAGTAACATTTGCAAAACTTAAAATCAAGGCATAACCAAGGGCTTTTGCAAGCTAAACTCTTCCAAAATGTCACTAGGGTAGATTTTGAAAGAGATTGAGGTTGGTTTCAAGCTGCAAACAGAGTTGGGCATAGCATGAGATGTGTTTGAAAATCTCATGACATGAGAAGTGGAAAATCTCATTAGAAGGATCTAGAGGGTTCTAGATCATCCAAACATCATCTATATAAGGAATAGAGTGGATCCATTGCAGAGGTTGGTGATCATTGAAGGAGAGAGCATAGTTTGAGATTGAAATTTCATAGCTTGCAATTGCAATCAGTTTCACAAAATTCTCCATTTTCCTTCTATTTTCTTGATTGATACTTCTTCCATGGATGTCAAGGAGTGATTCCAGATCATTATCAAGAAGAATTGGTGGCTAAATCGTGTATGAGCAAGTAATTTTCAGCACCTGCAACTCACCATCGGGTTTCAAGATTCAAGCATTTTCAACTGGTTCTTTTGCATACAGAAGCAAGAGGAAGGTTCATTGATCGTGTCTGCAAGATTGTAGAGCTTGAATTGGAGGTTTCGTACATCTGTTCATCCAAGATTTCCAGGTTGGCAACTTTCTTCCTATAGCATGATTTAGGTAGAATTAGGTTGAATTAAGGTGTTAGATTTATTGTAGAATGGTGTAGGATGGATTCCATATAGTTAATTTGATAATTAGAGACAAAATAGGAGAGTTACCATTTTCGGTTGAGGATTAGATATGATGAATCTTGAGGTTTCAGAGGAAACTAAGGGTATGGTTGAATTCGTGGCAAGATTTGGGATGAGTTTCATGTTTTGACCGTTTGCAATAGAGGCTCCTAGAGTGAATTAGGGTTGAGGAAGGTGACCGGAGCTCCACCGGTGGTGGCCGGAGCTGGGCACGAAGTTGCAGAGGTTTGAATGGAGAAGATGACTCTTGCAACATTGGATGAGGGTTTGACTTGGACTTTGAGGTTGATCCAAGGGCCACGTTTTAAACTTGATTTGTGAAGGATCTGAACACATGAAACGCACCGTTTCATTTAGCAGTTGGTTTTGGGCTTAGTGAACTAGGCGCTATCCACACCCTCTGATGGCCCAACCCTTGATTTTTAACTGATTCTGATTTCTATTTACACCGTGCGTTTATTATTTTAATTGGATTTTCTTTCATTTTTTCATTTTGTTCATGGTTCTTGAAAAATTCATAATAAATTGAAAATTTATCCAATTAAACCCATTCTTTTTGCATTTTACTCATGATTGAGTCTATTATTCTTTAGAGAAAAAATATTTTCATTTCATATGATTTCTGATTTAATGGGAATTTTACATTTTAATTGATATTAAAATGATTATGTTTGATACATAATTTTGTGGAATTTTGTGTGATTAATTGGTGATGATTTTGAGCCTAATTGTTTGTGTGTGATTAGGTTAGAAATGTATGATCCCATAGAATTTTTATCACATTTTTGTGATGAAAATAGGTGTGCTTTCTAGATTGATATTTAGGTGTTTCCTTTTAGGGTTTAGGTTTGATACCTTAGAATGTAGAATTTAGTTCTAGGTCTAATTTGATGGTTTGATCTTTGAAATTAATGTGGTAGAGTCATGATTGACCTAGGTTCCCATAGTAATTTTTGTAGGATTTTACAATTGATTTTAGTATTTTAGTTAGGACTAACTTTAGTACTAGGTTTTAGGTGATCCTAATTTACTAATTCAACTAGTTTAACTTCCTTAGTCCCCTTAGATTAGGGTTTGTGCTTGGTTTGCCTTTGGTTGAGATTGAAGACAAGTTAAAGACAAGGGGAGGATGCTTGAAGTTGCTTGAAGTTGCTTGGAGCTTTGGATTTGCTTGTGCCTGAAGGTGTCTGATGAAGATTAGGAGATAGGACATAGGGAGAGCCTTGTAGTTAGAATGATTTCTTTCACAAACATGGAAAGCATCTTGTACTTCCATTCCTCCCAATGACTAAAAGTCCTTCTCAGATATTCACATCCCTCCTTTGGAAGGATGAGTGGCTTTATCTAGGAAGTAGAACTTTGAGGGAACCAGTCTCTCATAATGATGAACCCTTACAGGCTTCCTTTGGTTGTCAGTAAGCTGTCTATCATTTCCTCTCATCCTGTTAAATCAATTATCTTCTGGTTTGAGTATCTTGAAAGATGTTGGACTTGAGTTTGAAGATGAGGAATTCTTTGAAGAGTGTGGAAGAGGATGATTCCTTGAGCATTGCCATTGCAGCTGAAGCTTGAAAAGCTTGAAGAGCAAGAAGAACAAGTTGATACTTGAAGATCCAGTGGAGATTGAATGAAGAGCTGAGGCTTGAAAAAGAATTGAAGGATGAAGTTGACTCTTCTAAAGTGATTGAAGATTACTCAGAGAAGCTGAGGCTTGTAGGAGAAGAAGACCAAGTTGATACTGGTAAAGCAAAGAGAGCTGAAGCTTGAAGACTAAGTTGATACTTATGAAGAAGATTCAATTGAGATTGGGTGTAGAGCTGAGGCTTGAGGAATAAAGGATAAGTTGAAACTTACACTGATGCTTGGAGAGCCTGAAGGAATCAAGTTGATACTTGTGGTTAGGAGTGAAGCCTGAAGGTGGAATTGACTGAAGAGCTGAAGCTTAGAGAAGAAAGAACCAGTTGAAACTTATGTTTGATGGATCGAAACCTAGAGAAGCAAGTTGATACTTGTCATGAAAGAGGATAGCCTTGAAGGGTGGTTGAAGTCTGAAGACTGGTTTGCTGTCAGAAGAGCTGAAGCTTGGGGGAGAGAGAGGGTTTGATCTGCTTTCTTGTCTGTTTCTTTTCTGTATTGCTGATGTGCCTTGTTTGATTTGCTTGATGCATTAGAATAAGTTCATATCTAGACTGACATTAATTTAGGAGCATGATTGCACTAGAGGTTGAGCTGCTCCCTCTGCTTGTATTGTTACTGTATGGATTTGCTTGCGGGTATTCGGTAGAGCCCAGCTCCCTTGCCCATGTGGTTTGTCTTGCTTGATAGCATTCCATTTTATCTATATGATTACAGTCTCTTATATTTTGCTTGATAGCATGTTATTCTTCTGTATGACTGCTGTTATTCATTCTGGCTTGAGGTTGAGATGAGCTTATGGAGGCTGCTGCCCCACACACATTTCCTCCCTCACTTGCATTGCATGCATTTTACAGTCGTTTACTGTTTATCTGTTTACCGTTTAAGCTGATGCTTTATCTGTTTCTCTATATCATTGACATGATCCCCTAGGACTCTCACTCCCTTTGATAAGGAAGTGATGATAGAACGTTAGGTTGAAACCTATGCATGATAACTTCTAGGAGTTCCCTATTTCAAACTTCAACCCTAGGATGAATCCTTGGCATGACAATAGTAGGACTTGATAGTCTCCCCGTAGTTGAGCCTGTTCTCTTCTCATCTCAAAACAGCTTAAGATACAGTAATCATGAATGATTTCTTTCGTACGTTACGAGCCTTAAGCTATCTGAGAAAGGATTGTTGGAGAGCTTCTTTTCAACAGTCTGGATGTTTAGTATGGTACCCTTTGGGTGACATGCGACGCATTCACTCTCAGGTCATAGTCTCTAGTGCGATTGAAATTGCAAACACAATAAAAAACACTTCTTTCGTAAAAGATAGAAAACAAACTTCAAACCCTTTTGCCCCGTGGGCCCATAATTCAAAGGAAGCTTTTCTGAAGAAAAGAGTGTCGTTAAACTTCAGCGCCAACGCAAACAGGCTTTATCCCTAGCTGCTGGAACTGCTGTTTAACCCTACTCGATAAAATAGATGAATCTGAATTCCCGTAATCCGTAGTAGCCCGAACTACGTAAGCTCTGATCTCTCAAGCCTGTTGAGAGTACGTAGGCACAATACTGACGTATTGGCGAGCCACCTTCCCCGTAACCCGTCGTAGGCCGAACTACGTTGACTCTGATTTCTCATTCTCTGATGAGAATACGTAGGCATAAAGCGCGACGCTTTGCCGAGTCATTTTCCTTTTCTGTTTAAGCCAGCCTTGATAGGTAGATAGATAAACCAACTCGTCCAGTAAACACAACAAGCGTGGATCCCGTCGAGTACGACAGACATGAGGGGTGCTAATACCTTCCCCTTGCGTAACCGACTCCCGAACCCAGACAACGGTTGCGACGACCTTGTCTTACCCTTTTTCGTCAGGTTTTTCTGATCGTTACCTTTCCCGCTCTGAGGGATAAATAACGAAAGGGTGGAGACTCTTCTGTTTTTCCGGCACCTTATTTTCGCGGAAGCGACAGCTCGCGACTCTGCTGGGGACTTGATAGTTTCCTGGGATCCAACGTCCCGAATGCGAGTCAGTTTGGGGATCCGACGTCCCCTGAGAGAGTCAATCTTAGCGCTTGTATGAGTACTTGTTAGGTTGTGTTTATTTA
The DNA here is from genome assembly GCA_963859935.3 of Lathyrus sativus. Classification (NCBI taxonomy): domain Eukaryota; kingdom Viridiplantae; phylum Streptophyta; class Magnoliopsida; order Fabales; family Fabaceae; genus Lathyrus; species Lathyrus sativus. The sequence continues at coordinate 491,528,496 of OZ012741.1, forward strand.
TCGCATTTTTACTTCCCGCACTTTATTTTCAGTATGATATGATTATCTATGCTGTTGTGGGAAAGGCATTCTGATGAGTGAGAAGCCAGACCCAGGCTTGAGTGAACATAGCATTAGTTGTGGAAATTAGTGGGCGCGTGCTTGCTTGGCAGGCACTAGTGTCTCATGAAATCCACGCTTAGACGAGGTTCTCCCGGTTGGCTTCTTTTTCAACCCTTTGGGTTGAGGGGGTTGTTGGTTTGGAGGATTGTCGACTCTGGGGACCGATCATTTGTGATTCAGCCGAGTGAGGCCGCTTCATGAGCTGGTGATGCCACACCTTTTGGGTATCGTATCACCCCTCTTGAATGTCTGTGACGCTGATGAACGCATAGGATGCCGAACTTGAGTCAGTTTAGGTCCGTACCTGTGAGCAGGGTTGGGTTCATTGCAGGAAACTTTGACCTTCAGACCACCTGGTTTTCTTGACAGTGAATCAGTTTTGTTGATACCAGAGGTTCTCATCATCAGATATATGATTGTTCTTGATAGAGCAGAGCTTTGGTCCTGTATCAGAGGACCTTGTATTCAGAGATGTGTATTTGTTCTTGATAGAGCAGGTTTTGATTAGAGGGTCTTATTATCAGATGTTTGTTCTTGATAGAGCAGATTTTTGGGTCCTATATCAGAGGACCTTACATTCAGAGATATATATGTGTGTTCTTGATAGAGCAGATTTATGATTGGGATTAGAGGATCTCATCAGCAGATGTATGGTTGTTCTTGACAGAGCAGAGTTTTGGTCCTGTATCAGAGGTCCTTATTATCAGATGTTTGTTCTTGACAGAGCAGATTTATGGTCCTATGTGTGTGTGTTCTTGACAGAGCAGATTTGTGGTTCGATACCAAGATTTTCTTCTTAGCAGAGATAGTGGTTGTTCTTGATAGAGTAGGATTATGGTTTTGTTGATACAGAATCTCTACAGCACAGTTGCCTTGATCTCCTGCTGCATGATTGCATTTTACATTGCTTTGCATACCCATTTGCATTTCATTAACGTGTGTCTGTGTTGCAGGTACCGTTTTCCCCGATCCAAGATTTCTTGCCTGCTATTGTATTGTTATGGGTTCTCTGAGGAAGACCGTGGCTTACAAGCTCCCTGCCCCTGATGTGGTTCAGTTGACTGGTTTGATTGCTTTAGCAGATGGTTCTGTGAGAGATGAGTTCAGAAAATCTTACGGCAAATTGCTCAGTTTGGTTCGTAAACCTTCTATGTTCGAGTTGAATGGGTTGCACGCTCTGCTGCAGTTCTACGATCCTCCGTTGAGATGCTTTACTTTCCAGGATTTTGTTCTCGCACCCACGCTAGAGGAATATGTTGATTTGTTAGGTGTGCCTATCAAGAGGCAGATGCCTTTTGTTCATATGGATGCTGAACCTGATCTGGCTAGTCTAGCTCCTTCACTTCATCTGGATGCCTCCGAGTTGGTTTTGTTTAGTTGGAACAGGGTTCCCGATTTCTCCTTGCAGTTCTTAGCGGGAAAGGCTCAGCAGTGCGCCAAAGACGTATGTTGGGTCATGTTCAACACCATCCTCGCTCTGTGCATATATGGCATCATTCTGTTCCCCAACATGCCCGACTTTGTAGACTTCGACGCCTTCCACATCTTTGCTTCAGGGAATCCAGTCCCTACCTTGATAGGAGATGTCTACCATTCTATCCACTACCAAAACGAGAACAGAAGGGGCAAGAATGTCTCGTGCTGTGTGCCCCTGCTTTATAAATGGCTTGATAGTCATCTGCCCAAGAGGGGTCCCTTTGTTTCGTCTGCAGCCACAACTGAGTGGTCCGAGCGTTTGATGAGTCTATCAGCGGAAGATATTGACTGGTTTGACAGAGATAGGTTGGGCACTGAGATTATCTTCAGCTGCAGCGGGTTTCGGAACGTGCCTTTGATAGGCAGGAAGGGTTGTATAAACTATAATCCATCTTTGCTGGTCCGACAGTTCGCGTATGCTTTGAGAGCTCCGCCGAAGGATGAAGAGATGCAGGAATCTTTGTACCTCACTGGTCTTCTAGAGGGGGATCTGTTATCTAAGCTTCAGCGTGCTTGGAATGGTATCAGTAAGAGAGGAAAACCCTTGCTAGGGAGAAGCAATAATCAAGCCTACCCTCCGTATGTGGCTTGGATCAGAGCCAGAGCAGATGCTATAGGGATGTTGTTTCCTCCTGCCAAGCCAGAAAGCCCTCCAATGATTGAGGAGCCTACCACCGTGCCCATTCAGCAGCATAATCAGGTGTTAGCTGAGAGAGATGAATTGAAGAGGGTAAATGAAGAACTGGAGAAAGAATTGGCTCAGCTCCGAAGCGAGAGAAACGAAGCCATTCATTCCTTCAAGAGGCAGACAGAGCTGGTGAACCAGCTAGGGACAGATTTGACTAAGCAGATATCTGAGCGTGAGCGCATGGGTCGAGACTTCAAAGTTGTCAATGATGTACTGGCCACGAAGAAGCAGCACTTGGACGAAGCGTATAGGAGGATATCCAAGTTCAACAAGCACTGGAAGGCCTCCCTAGCCAACAGGAAAGAGCGGGAGGATAAGCTGATGCAACAGATCTCCAAGCTGAAAGCCCAGGTGAAGGCTAGTGAGAAGAGGTTTGATGAAGAAATCGCTCACAGATATGCCGCCGAAGGCCAGCTCAACAGAGCTCTCGCTAACCTGAAGGAGCGCAAACTGATGTTTGAATCCAAGAAGCGGAAGTTAGAAGATTGTTTCGGCGAAGGAGCATGGGAAGATTCGGTCGAAGGTCTTCAATACACCATTATGCAGAGAGAGTTACTCGTCGAAGGGTTGCTCACTCGGCCTGGTCATCCAGAAACAAAGGGGTTGTTAGAAGAGTTTCGCGCTCGTGGCCGTGCTTGACTATTTGTATTCCTTTTGTTTTGATCATTGTTGCATGCTGACCATCACCAGGCCTGTTGGTCGAGGTCATGCTATTGATTCTGCTTGTACTCACTGATGTCGTGTACTGCCTTGATGGGCTTTCTTTATATATGAGACGTTATTTCCATGACTGGACTCGGACTTCTTATTATCAGCACTGGCACTCAGGCACTAGGATCGGGGGAGATCTCCCTAACGCACAGACACACGTTTGCATTTGCATGAAGCATTTGCATAACGAGCACTTTGTCGTTTTTTCCTAACCCTTTTGTGTTTTCAGGTTGTTTCAGGTTGTTCCAGGATTGATCAGAGACCTATTCACCGCTATCCGACCAGAGCAAATCAAACCAGAATCATGGAGCAAGTGCAAACTGATGTTCAAGAACTCCGCGAAAGAATGGATCGCTTCATGGAGCTCATGCAAGCGGTCGCCAATGGCCAGGATCAGCTCAGAACCCTGGTTCAGCCTCTGATTTCAAGGGTCGATAGCAATGGCGTACTCCATGGTAGGACTGTTCCAACCCCTCCACCAGTTGAAACTCCGCAGAATGGCATCCCCGTGACCGGGGGGAATGGCAGTGCCAACGGCAATGTGATAGCTAACATGGGACTCAATGGCAATACGACGGGCGTCGGTAATGGGAGTCTGGAAGCTAATGTCAATGTTGGGCTGGGCAACGGCAATGCAGGTGTTGGGAATCTGTTTGGGCCTCAACCGTGGTTAGAAGATCGTCAGGACGATGTGTTCTCTCAGAGAGGTGCTGAAGGGGAGCTGACTGCTGAAGCACGTCTAAGGTTCAAGGCAATCGAGGATAAGATGAGAAACATCGAGAACCAGAACACCCTGGGTGTTGATATGTCCAAGTTGGGACTGATTGCTGATTTCAAGGTGCCTCCCAAGTTCAAGGTACCTGACTTTGAAAAGTATAAGGGCACCACTTGCCCTCGCGTCCACCTGAGATCGTATTACAGGAAAATGTCAGCTCATTCTGATGACGAGAAGTTGCTGATGCACTTCTTTCAAGACAGTCTGTCCGGACCCTCCCTCGAATGGTACATGAGTCTGGAGCCTACCAGTGTGCGCACGTGGAAGGACCTTGCTGAAGAATTCGTGCACCACTACCAATACAACAGCGACTTGGCCCCGAACCAAGTCCAACTGCAGAATCTGTCGCAAAGGAACAACGAAGGGTTCAAGGAATACGCCCAGCGGTGGCGTGAGTTGGCAGCCAGGGTTCAGCCGCCAATGGTTGAACGTGAGCTTGTGCAGATGTTCGTAGCCACCCTCCCAGGGGTTTACTATGAGAAGTTGGTCAGCGGTATGTCCGGAACCTTCTCAGATCTCATTATCACGGGTGAGCACATTGAAAATGGGATCAAACTCGGGAAAATTCAGGGTGAGACATCCTCAGCTGGAGAAGGCGGAAAGAAACCGTATGGCGGCAAAAGACGAGAAGGAGAAACGAGCGCTGTGACCAACGCTCGAAGGAAGGGTAAAGGCCCTCACCAGCAGGTGGCCAGCATAACTATCCCGGCAGTTCAACAGCCACAACAGCAGCAGCAACCGAATCAACAAGGGTACAGAAAATATCATAATCGGGCACCTCTGTCGAGCCGTCACCTCGAGACACCGCCCATGTCTTACGCTCAACTATTGCAGACTTTGCTTCAGCTACAGTTGATCCAAAAGAGGACGCTGGCTCCCTTGACAGGGGCACCTCCGCCAGGTTATGACGCGAATGCAACTTGTGAGTTTCACTCAGGGGCACCAGGCCACACAGTAGAGAACTGCAAAGCCTTCAAGCATAAGGTGCAGGACATGGTGGACGCTAAGATCATCAACTTCTCGGATAATGTGCCAAACGTCACGAAGAACCCCATGCCGAATCATAGGGGAGGAGTGAACGTCGTTATCAAAGACGAGAGTTTGGATTTGTTGACTGACGTCAGAGATCTGAAGACACCGCTTAGCTTCGTTAAAGCTAAGCTGATGAAAATAGGTTTCTTTCCAGGATGCGGAGAGTTGTGTATGGGTTGTGCGACTAGTCCTGATGGATGTGAACAGTTGATAGAAGAAATTCAGAGTCTGATGACTGAAGGGATCTTACAGTTTAGCCGGAGGGCCGAATGTGGATCGGGAGAGATAATGCTGAAGCAAGACGATGAGGTTGCCACCATCACCATCCCTCGCCAGACGATAACTATTTCTACACCCAGACCGCCCACTATTACCATCACCAAAGTTGGGCCGATACCGTTCGAGAGCACTAATGCTGTCCCATGACATTATGGGGCTGAAGTCTACTGCAACGGACAGAAGTTGGAGCTAGAACCGTTTGGGTCGTCTGTGGAGAACCTTGCGGGAATTAGCGGAATCACTCGCAGCGGAAGAGTGTTTGCACCACCAGAGGTCGTGGCAGACAAAGCGGACGGAGCTGATGCAACTGATAAAGGTAAAAGTAAAGTTGTTGAAGAGATCCCGCGTGGGGCAGAAAAAGACTTACTTGTTAAAGACGCCGAGGAGTTTATGCGGTTGATTAAAAAGAGTGACTACAAGATTGTGGATCATCTCCATCAGACACCCTCGAAGATTTCCATCCTGAATCTGTTGCTGTGTTCTGAAGCGCACCGCAACGCACTGTTGAAGGTGTTGAACGCCGCATATGTACCGCAGGAAATATCGGTAAACCAGCTAGAAGAGGTCGTAGCCCACGTGAATGCTGGAAATGGGTTAGGGTTCACTGACCTAAAGTTGACGCCGAAGGGGAGGAACCACAATAGCGCCCTGCACATCTCGATAGAGTGTAGGGGAACGATTATGTCTCACGTGTTGGTGGACACGGGGTCGTCACTCAATGTTCTTCCGAAGAAGGCATTGATGAAGTTGGATACTCGCGGAGTGATTTGCACACCCAGTGATCTGGTTGTGAAGGCGTTCGATGGAACCAAACGCCATGTTTTCGGGGAGGTGACCCTGCCAATCCAAGTCGGGCCGGAAACGTTCGACGCAATCTTTTACATTATGGACATCATGCCTGCCTACAACTGTCTCTTGGGCCGGCCGTGGATCCATGCTGCTGGAGCCGTGACCTCCACGTTGCACCAGAAACTCAAGTACGCTGTCGGAGGTAGCATCGTGATTGTGTGTGGCGAGGAAGACATAATGGTGAGCCATTTGTCGTCCTTCAAGTATGTTGAGATGGATGGGGAAATCCACGAAACCCTATGCCAAGCGTTCGAAGCTGTGAAAGTCAAGGACGTAGCTCCTGTAGTCGCTGAGAAGCCAGAGATGACTCTCTCTTCATTCAAGGAAGCCCGGGCCGTTGTTCAAGCCGGATCTACCCCAGGCTGGGGGCGAATTTTGGAGATACCTAACAAGCAAGACAAGTTTGGGTTGGGATATTCTCCTGCGGCTGAAGCCTCCTCTTCTAGCAGTGCGTCGCGAGGTAAAGGGTCGATCCAGTTTACCAGTGGCGGGGTGATTTTTGAAAGCGTCAACGCGGTGTCTGAAGACAGCGGAGATAGCGACTGTGACCTCGACTCTTGGATCCAGCCAAGCAAGCCAGGCAAGGGCCTCAACAATTGGTCCGTCAAGGATATCATCCAGATGACAAGCGAAGAGTAATGATTTACTTTTTCCAACCATTGTACAACCCTATGTCCTACCCGGGGCATAGTGGTTTTATTGTCAGGGCCTCGTTTGATTATGTACATGCATTTTTTCAATAAATCAAAAGGCGTTTTTCTTCGTATTCAAACGTTGTGATCTCTGTTATTCCTGTTTTATATTTGTTTTGAAAAACAATAAAATGGCAATGGGGTTTGTGCTAACCTGCATATCCTTGTTTTAAGCTTAACCCTTGTTATTGCAGGATCCACATAATAGACGAATCGACTCTGGACCTTCTACGACTCACTTCGACTTCGATTGCCCGATCTATCAAGCCGAAGAAGAGATTGATGAAGACGAAGAACTTCCTGAAGAGTTGGCCCACTTGTTGAAACAAGAAGAGAAAGTTATTCTGGCTCATGAAGAGGAGATCGAGATTGTGAATTTGGGTTCTGAAGAACTTGTCAGGAACGTCAGGATAGGGGCTGCATTGCAGGGTGATGTCAAGCAGAGATTGGTCGAGATGCTAAGAGAGTATAGTGACGTCTTTGCTTGGTCATACGAAGATATGCCCGGACTTGACACCGACATCGTGGTCCACCACTTGCCACTGCGAGAAGATTGTCCTCCCGTCAAGCAGAAGCTTAGAAGGACGCGACCAGATATGGCCGTTAAGATCAAAGAAGAAGTGCAAAAGCAGCTTGATGCTGGCTTCTTAGCGGTCACTACTTACCCTCCGCGGGTCGCCAACATAGTGCCTGTACCGAAGAAGGACGGTAAGGTACGAATGTGCGTCGATTATCGGGATTTGAATAGGGCGAGCCCTAAAGATGATTTCTCGCTGCCTCATATTGATGTGTTGGTCGTCAATACAACTCAGTTCTCCGTATTTTCGTTCATGGATGGCTTCTCCGGTTACAACCAGATCAAGATGGCGCCTGAGGACATGGAGAAAACTACGTTTATCACTCCCTAGGGAACATTTTTCTACAAGGTAATGCCTTTCGGTTTGAAGAACGCAGGGGCTACTTACCAACGAGCAATGGTAACCTTGTTTCATGACATGATTCATCATGAGATTGAAGTCTATGTTGATGACATGATTGCGAAGTCCCAAACGGAGGAGGGACATCTGGTCAATTTGCTGAATCTTTTTGAGAGGCTTAGGAAGTTCAGGTTGAGGCTGAATCCTAACAAGTGTACTTTCGGAGTACGGTCCAGAAAGTTACTGGGGTTTATCGTGAGCGAAAGAGGCATCGAGGTTGATCCTGCGAAGATAAAGGCGATACAAGAAATGCCAGTGCCAAAAACAGAAAAAGAAGTTCGTGGTTTCCTGGGCAGAATAAACTACATTGCAAGGTTTATTTCTCAGCTCACGGCCACGTGTGAACCGATGTTCAAACTACTAAAGAAAAATTAGGCGATTATCTGGAACGAGGATTTCCAGAAGGCATTCGATAAGATAAAGCAATATCTACAAGAACCTCCGATCTTGATACCCCCAGTGGCCAGACGGCCATTAATCATGTACTTGACAGTTCTTGAGAATAGTATGGGGTGTGTTCTCGGTCAACACGACGAGACGGACAGAAAGGATCATGCCATTTACTACTTGAGTAAAAAGTTCACAGATTGTGAATCTCGTTACTCGATGCTGGAGAAAGCGTGTTGTGCACTAGCCTTGGCTGCCAAACGTTTACGACAGTACATGCTCAATCACACCACCATGCTAATTTCGATGATGGATCCGATCAAGTACGTCTTCGAGAAGCAAGCGCTTTCGGGCAGGATTGTCAGATGGCAAATGGTGTTGACAGAATATGATATTCAGTACGTTTCCCAGAAGACTATCAAGGGAAGCGTATTGTCTGATTACCTTGTCGAATAGCCGATCGAGGATTACCAGCCGATGAAATTTGAATTCCCTGATGAGGATATCATGTTTCTCAAAGCGAAGGATTGCGATGAACCGTTGCCCGACGAGGGTCCAGATAGGGAATCCCAGTGGAAATTGATATTTGACGGGGCGGTTAATTCCTATGGAAGTGGCATAGGGGCAATCATCACGACTCCCCACGGATCCCACATCCCGTTCATTGCGAGACTGACGTTTCCAGTCACCAATAATGAAGCGGAGTACGAAGCATACATCATGGGTCTAGAAGAAGCAATTTATTTGAGAATCAAGAACCTAGACGTATATGGTGACTCGGCGCTTGTGATTAACCAGATTAAAAGGGAGTGGGAGACTCGTCAATCGAATTTGGTGCCGTACATGAACTATGCCAGAAGGCTGCTTCCGTTCTTTGATCGAGTGGAACTCCATCATGTGCCTAGGGATGAAAATTAGATGGCTGATGCCTTAGCCACGTTGGCTTCGATGTATAAAGTCAATTTTTGGAATGAAGCTCCAAGAATTGTCCTTTCTCGCCTTGATAGACCTGCATTCGTATTTGCGATCGAGGAAGCCGCCGACGGCAAGCCATGGTTCCATGATATCCAGACTTTCCTTATGACTAAGGAGTATCCTGCGGGAGCGTCAACCCAGGATAAGAAGACTCTGAGGAGGCTGTCTGGAAATTTTTATCTCAATCCTGATGGAGTTTTGTATAAAAGAAACCACGATCTCGTGCTACTCAGATGTGTAGATGAGAAAGAGGCGAGTATGCTCATGGAAGAAGTCCATGAAGGCACATTTGGTACGCACGCTGGCGGGCATGCTATGATGAGAAAGATCCTGAGAGCAGGATATTACTGGCTGACGATGGATTCGGATTGCTTTAAATTCGCGAAGGGATGTCATAAATGCCAGATCTATGCTGATAAAGTTCATGTGTTGCCGTGCCCGTTAAATGTCATGTCCTCCCCGTGGGCGTTCTCCATGTGGGGCATCGACATGATAGGCAAGATCGAGCCCACTGCATCTAACGGTCTTCGCTTCATTCTAGTAGCTATCGACTACTTCACCAAGTGGGTGGAGGCAGCCTCATATGCTAATGTGACCAAGCAGGTGGTGGCTAGATTCATAAAGAGGGATATCATCTGTCGTTACGAAGTTCCTGAGCGGATCATTACTGATAATGGTTTGAATCTGAATAACAAGATGATGAAGGAGTTGTGCCAGAGTTTCAAGATTGAACACCACAACTCATCTCCTTACCGGCCGAAGATGAATGACACCGTTGAAGCGGCCAATAAGAACATCAAGAAGATTGTTCAGAAGATGGTTGTGACCTACAAAGATTGGCACGAGATGATGCCGTTTTCATTGCACGGTTATCGTACGAAGGTACGTACATCAACCGGGGCAACTCCTTTCTCCTTAGTGTACGGTATGGAAGCTGTCCTACCGTTAGAAGTGGAGATCCCTTCTTTATGAGTTTTGGTTGACGTGAAACTCGACGAGGCAGAATGGATTAAGAACCGACTAAACCAACTCAGCCTGATGGACGAGAGGAGGTTAGCATCGATTGCACATGGTCGTTTATACCAAAGCCGAATGAAGAAAGCTTATGATAAGAAGGTGCGTCCTAGAAGCTTTCAGACGGGTGATCTCGTCCTGAAGAAGATTCTTCCTCCACACTCCGATCACCGGGGCAAGTGGACTCCCAATTACGAAGGTCCATACGTCGTCAGCAAGGTCTTCTCGGGAGGAGCTTTGTTGTTATCCATGATGGATGATGAAGATTTTGCATCCCCGGTGAACGCGGACGCAGTTAAAAAATACTTTGCTTAAAAATGACCCGCTGGAAAGAAAAAGAGAATCCAGGCAAAAATGGGGCATCCCGGCGAACCATAAAAAAGGAAAAAGGTTCGGGCAAAAATTAGGGATATAAATTGAAAAAATGTACACCCACAAAGTCGAAAACCTGGAAGGGCGACTTTGGCAAAAAAGGGTATCCCGGTGAACTGAAAACCCGCAAAGGGCGGTTCACGCAAAAGTTAGGGATTTGAAAAAGCAAATGACTGCGTTCCGCGTGTGGACTGTATTTATTTAGTGGTTTGGAAGACCTGAGGGCCGTTTATCTGAATCAATCTCTTCTGAAGCTAAAGCGTCGGAGAAGTATCGAAGTCGAGTGGGTCATAGAGGGATCAACTCATGGTGTTCGTCTAAGCCTCGTTACCGACATTTGTATATACTGATGTATATTTATGTTTTATTTTTGCGCGGCTTCCTCATTCCAGGAGCTTGCATCTGTTGTAAAACATCTTTACCCATTCAGGGGTTCGTTATCAATAAAATGTATAATATTCAGCAATTCTGTTTGTCTGTTTAGCATTTATCTGTTTTGTTTACAAAAAAGAACGCCGATGTTTTTGACAAAATGCGCATACATAAACTTACTGGCCTAGGCCACTGATTGTTGAAACAATGAATTACTTAAACATTGTCACAAGATGATAACCTTGATAGGTCCCTTTTGAGAAGGGTATCTTGTCTGTTTGTTTGTGTTTTTACAGGTGTAGCATATTCCAGGCAGTACGCCGTATGCGTCCCCAAGCAGGATGATTCCTTCTTCTCCAGCAAAGTTCAACAGCCTCTCCCCGCGGAGTCTGAACATGAGATCGTAAGCATTGATATGTCTCCCCAGGCAGAGAAGATTCTCTCCCCAATCAGACGCATCCTGAAGGAATGTCGTCTCCCCAGTTGAGTCTGAAGTGTGCAGCAATTGATAGTTCCAGACTGAAGTCTCCAGCGGAATTGAGATTCCCCACAGAGTCGTACTCTCCCCTGTAAGCAGGATGATTCCTTCTTCCCCAGCCGAGTTTGCAGATCCCCAAGGGAGTCGAGTCCTTGGAAGCAGTTGGGACCATGATTGGTTTTCCCCCAGTAGAGTGTTGAATAGCTGATGTCGTATCTCCCCGCCGGAGTCGTTATCTCCAGGGGGGCTAGCCGCGAAGGCCGTGCAGTTTATTTCTGCGATTGACATCGCTTTCCTCAGCAGGTCCAGGTTCTCGTAGAGCTTCGTTCCCTTGCAGCAGTCGACTGAAGTTTGCTTCCTCATGCGGAGTCCGATTGCGATTGGTGTGACTTTTTCTCCGTGGCAGGATGATTCCTTCCTCTACCAGAGTGGTTCTTTCTCCTTGACAGGAGGATTCTCCCTTCAGCATTTATTTTGCTGACGGGATCGCAACATTTTGCATGATTGCATAGCACTTATCATAAACGCGTAGCATTTCCACCGTGTGGAGCATTGCGGCATATGTATACCAAACATGAGCTAGGTCGTTACCGTTCTTGTTTTGCAGGTGTTCCTCCGCAGATTCGTTTGCTCAAGATGATTCTTGAATTCCCCAGCGAGGTCGTTTGCTTAAGATAATTCTTAAAATCCCTAGTGAAAGCCGCTCAGGATGATTCCTGAAATCCCCGACAGAGTGTTTGATCAGGATGATTCCTGAAATCTCCAGCGAAGTTATCGGTTCAGGATGATTCTTGAAGTCCCCGCGGAGTTGTTTGTCCAAGATGATTCTTGATGTCCCCAGCAAAGAGGATTCGCCCAGAATGATTTCTGGATCCCCGAAGCAGAGTTACTTGATAGTTCTCCAGAATCCCCAACGGAGGTGCATTATCCCTAGCAGGTTTCTGAACAGCGAAGTTGAAACTTCCCCTGAAGACTTGATGATTGAAGTCCAACCTGTTGCACCCCAAAATTTGACCAACATTTATTTACCAAGCTTGTGGTTCATTGTATCCATCATCTGCATCTCATTGATATGTGGGCAGTAGATCAAGAGGTATGATTACCCATCAAGAGTTATATGAGACTTTGAAGCTAGCCAAGCAGGTTATTCAAGTGTTCAAAGGTTGATACCTTTGTCAGAGAACTCAAGAGACCCTCAGAGAGATTGGTTGAAACCTTGAGAGTTGTGGGTACTCCTCAGATGATTCTGAGACTATGAGGATAGACTTGAAGCTTTGAGAAAGCTTATGAGATGTCTTGAAAGCCATCATGAAGCCTATAGAGGTCATTGTACAAGAATTCAGAAGATTCAGCCATGAGTGGTGGAATTAGGGTTTGATTGGGTCAACCCTGGGTCAACTGATGATTTGGAGAGGGTGGAGACCTAATCCAAGAGCCATGTGATCAGGGAATGATGCATTGAGATGCTATAAGGATGATTCCTAGACCAACTCATCATGATTGAGGAGTTTGAGAAGTTTTAAGCTAGGGTTTCTAAGGCTTGACAGTGTAAAATCCCCTAGTTTGATTCTTATCTTCAAGGCAGTTTAGCTCAAGATGTGATTGTCATCTCATCTTCACCACAACATAAATGTTGTAGATCTTGTTCTTAGCTTTAATTTGAGTACTAGAATTCCTTGACAGGATTTGTAGAGCTCAAGTTGTGGCTTTGGCAAATTACAGGTCATCTGGGGTATGTGAATCTGGGTCCTTGAAAGTCACCCAACTTGCATCCAACTTTTTCCCTAGTAGGATGATTCCTATGAACTCTTGGTCAACATGAATGTTTTAGAGCATCTTCCTATATTTCTATAGAGTACTAGAAGTCCTTGATAGGATTTGTAGAACTCAACTTATGGCTTTGACAAGTCAAGGGCATTTTGGTCATTTGGAGGTTATAGGTCATTTCAAGCATAAGGCCATATCTCCTATTTCCAAGTTTCAAATGGAAAAATCTTCAACATCAAACTTGCTTAGAATGATGTTTTAAGGCTAGTAAGGAGGTCATGAGATGTTGAAAAGGCTTGTATCAAAAAGTGATAAAAATGGCCTAAAATGGAGGCATAAGTTAAATAAGGTGAAATTGAAAATTGGAAATCACAAGTTATACATCCAAACCATGTCATACAATAGGTCATTTTGACTCCAAATGACATTCTAAGAACAATGGTTCAACCACAATTTTGATTTGGGGCTTAGATCATAGGGCTGCCCTGGAAATGGCTTACTTGCATCTTAAGGTACCAAAGCAAAACTCAAGAAAACTCAATAAACAAGTTGGTTATGCATTGTAACACATCATAAATCTCATGTGGGGAGAATTTCAAGTCAGTTACAAAGGTCACAAGAGGCTTGGCATGAGATATCACATAAGGAGAATTGAAATCAAAATGTCATGACATGAGAAGTTCAAATACTCATTGGATGGTCCTAGATGGTTCTAGATGATTCTAAACCACTCTATATAACATGTATAACTTGCTCAGATGCAAGGTTGGTGAGAATTGGTGCAGAGAAGAGAGAGTGAGATCAAGAATCTTCCATTGCAAGTCAAGTTTCATTTCTTCATTCTTCTTCATTTCCATTCCTTTTTTCTACACAAACACATTCCATACATCATAGTGAAGCTGTGCAGATTGAATTGAGATCAAATCCATGGTGAATTGAAGAGTTGGTGATTGAAATTTCAAGGTGGCAAGTCAGAATCGAATTCTGGGATTGAGGCTTCCTCCATCAAAATTGTTGCAAACAGTAGTAAGATTGGCATCTAGGGAAACTTTCTAAAGAGTTTCAAGGTCTGAATTGGTGGATTTCATCATCTGTTCATCAAGATTAACCAGGTTTGCAAATTCTTCATTACACCATTTTTTATGCATTATTAGGTTAGTTTGTTAGTGTAGAAAGGTTAGAGACACATAGGTGATGGATTTTGGAGAGTTTGAAGAGATTTGGTGATGATCAACATGATGACACCATTTCTGTTTGACCTTGTATCTTGCTGAATTTTGAGAGATAAGCCTAGTTTAATAGCAAGAAATGTTCAGGGAAGCATGAGGATGATATTAGGACCCTTAATTTTGAGAATTGTTAAGATTGGTTCTTGATCAATAATTTGAAGTTGCTATTGGGTTTCAAGTTTGAGGGAGATTCAATGGAATTTGAGATTATGATTGTGTTCAGCATGAAAAATGGAGCATGTTAGGGTTTTAAACTTTGAGTTTTGATGGAGAAATGAGAGAGCACGAGTTGAGGAAGATGAGTGTTCGAAGCCCTGTTTCCATGGAGGAGTTGCAGCAAACCCTAGCTGAAGGTTGAAGACAATCTCCCAGCCATCAGATCCAGCTTGACCTCTTGACCCTCGCGTGATCCAACGGCTCATGTTCAATTTCATTTTGGGAGGGAAGCCAGAAACGAGTGAAACGCACCGTTTCATTAAACGGTGGTTTCTTGGGCTTAAGTGGATCTAATGACTAATCCCACCCCCAATCATGGCCCAATTAGATTTTGAACTATATTTGGTTTCTATTTGCACCGTTTATTTTTCATTTTCTGTATGATTTATTAATTGATTTTCTGAGTGAGTTGGGCCTAGCGCGCTTTACTTTTTGTACCCCCATTCTGGGCCCATGCGCGTATTGAACTGCATTGCATTACTAATTACACCCCAGTTTCATGTTTTAATTTCATTTTCTTCCATTTTTCATTAATATTTGAAAATTCATATCAATTTGAAAATTAAAGATTTTTTAATGGGAGTTTTTTTCTCCCACTTCATATTGTTGTCAAGAAAAATATAAAATTTGATACATAAAACATTTCATGCATTTTAATATTTTTTGTATATTTTCTACTTTTATTGCATTTTATTTCTTTTATGTTGATCCATGAGTTTGTAGAATTTTGTTTAGATAGATCCCTTAACATTTTTAGGTCATTCTTTTTAGGATAGTTAGATATAAGCTTTATCTTCCCCCTGGATTTATTCCATAATTTTGTGATGAATTTTAGGTTAGTTTTGATTAGATGACATTAGGTTGTGTAGAATTAGGTTAATCCTTAACATAGGTCCACAATAGCACTAGAATTTTGGGTTTCTAGGTCAAGTTAGACATTGGGGCATATAGGGGTATTAAGGGTAGGTATGTAGGATCCCTTAGAAATTATATTAGGTTTTAATATAGTAGTATACTATTTTTAGATGATTTTTGTAGTTGATGATTGTTTGTGTTGCCCTTGTGGGCTTGCATCTTTGTTTGCTTTGATTTGTGGGCTTGGAGAGCTTGATCTTGCTTGGGGTAGCATTGAGGAGCATAGTAGAAGATTTGAGGAGCATTGAGGAGCTTGAGAGCTTGATCTTATTTGTTTTGTTGATTGTTTTAGGGTTAAGGATTAGGAAGAGTTTAGACTTAGATAACTTCTTTCTTAAACATGGATGGTATCTTTCACCTCCATTCCTCCCTATGATTCAAAGTCCTTCCATGGTATACACCTCTCTCCTTTGGAGGGATAAGTGATTGTACCTAGGAAGTAGAACTTTTGAGGGAACCATTCCTTTGATGTTGAACCCTTATAGGTCACCTTTGGTGATCAATAAGCAGTTCAATATCCCCCTGCTTATCCAGTAAGTGATTTCCTCTGGTTTGATTATCTTGGGAGATGCTGAGCTTGAGCTTGAAGATGAGGACTTCAATGAAGAGTGTAGAAGAGGATGAATCCTTGAGTATTGCCATTCCAGCTGAAGCTTGAAGAGCAACAAGAGCAAGTTGATACTTGAAGACCCCTGAAGATGAAGTAAAGACTGAAGGATGAATTTGACACTTCTAAGTGATTGAGATTGATTCTGAAGAGCTGAAGCTTGAAGAACAAAGGAAGTTGATATTTGCTTTGATACCTGGAGATCCTGAAGGAGCCAAGTTGATACTTATGATTGATGGTGAAGCCTGAAGGTGGAACTGATCAAGAAGATGAAGCTTGAAGGAGAAGATAAGTTGAAACTTATGTTGAAGGGTTGAAACCTGGAAAAGCAAATTGATATGTGTCAAGAGTAATTGGAAGTCTGAAGACTGAGTTGCTGTTGGAGGAGCTGAAGCTTGAAGCTGAGAAAGGAGTTCTCATCTTTTTCTATTCTGTATTGATGTGTTTTGTTTGACTTGCTTGATGCATTAGAATAAGTTCATATCTAGAATAGGTAGAATCTAGGAGCATGATTGCACTAGAGGTTGAGTTGCTCCCTCTGCTTGTATTGTTACTGTGTGGCTTTGCTTGCGGGTAGTCGGTAGAGCCCAGCTCCCTTGCCTATGTGGTTTGCTTGCCTGATGGCATTTTATTTCATTTTATCTGTATGATTGCAGTTTACTGTTTTTGCTTGATAGCATGTTTTATATTTCAGTATGATTACTGTTATCCATTCTGGCTTGAGGTTGAGATTAGCTTGTGGAGGCTGAAGCCCCACACACATTTCCTCCCTCACTTGCATTGCATGCATTTTACTGTTAAGCTGATGCTTTGTCTGTTTTGGTGTATCATTGACATGATCCCTTAAGACTCTCATTTCCTTTGATAAGGAATTGATGATAGAACTTTAGGTTGAAACCTATGCATGACAACTTCTAGGAGTTCCCTGTTCAAACCTCAACCATAGGATGAATCCATGGCATGACAACAGTAGGACTTGATAGTCTGCCTCCTAGTTGGGCCTGTTCTCTTCTCATCTCAAAAAAGTTTAAGATACAGTAATCATGAATGATTTCTTTCGTACGTTACAAGCCTTAAGCTATCTGAGAAAGGATTGTGGGAGAGTTTCTTTTCCACAGTCTGGATGTTTAGTATGGCACCCTTTGGGTGACATGCGACGCATTCACTCCCAGGTCATAGTCTCTAGTGCAATTGAAATCGCAAACACAATAAAAAACACTTCTTTCGTAAAAGACAGGAAATAAACCGTAGTTTCCCGAACTACGTGAGCTCTGATCTCTCATACCTGTTGAGAGTACGTAGGCACAATACTGATGTATTGGCGAGCTACCTTCCCCCATAACCCGTCGTAGGCCGAACTACGTTGACTCTGATTTCTCATTCTCTGATGAGAATACGTAGGCATAAAGCGCGATGCTTTGCCGAGTCATTTTCTTTTCTTTTTAAGCCAGCCTTGATAGGTAGATAGAATAAAACCAACCCGTCCAGTAAACACAACAAGCGAGGATCCCGTCGAGTACGACGGACGTGAGGGGTGCTAATACCTTCCCCTTGCGTAACCGACTCCCGAATCCAGACAACGGTTGCGACGACCTTGTCTTACCCTTCTTCGTTAGGTTTTTCCGATCGTTTCCTTTCCCACTCTGAGGGATAAATAACGAAAGATGGCGACTCTTCTGTTGTGCCGGCACCTTATTTTCGCGCAAGCGACAGCTGGCGACTCTGCTGGGGACTTTCAACGGTTCCCTGCGAGAGTCAATCCTAACGCTTGTATGTTTACTTGTCGGGTTGCGTTTATTTATCGCATTTTACTTCTCGCACTTTATTTCCCGCATTTTATATTCAGTATAATATGATTATTTGTGCTGTTGTGGGATGGGAGTTCTGATGAGTGAGAAGCCAGACCCAGGCTTGAGTGCACCATAGACTTAGAGTGGGAATTAGTGGGCGCGTGCTTGCTTTGCAGGCACTAGTGTCTCATGAAATCCACGCTCAAACGAGGTTCATCCGGTTGGCTTCTCTTTCAACCCTTTGGGTTGAGACGGTTGCTGGTTTGGTGGATTGTCGACTCTGGGGACCGATCATTTGTGATTCAGCCGAGTGAGGCCGCTTCATGAGCTGGTGATGCCACACCTTCTGGGTATCGTATCACCCCTCTTGAATGTCTGTGACGCTGATGAACGCATAGGATGCCGAACTTGAGTCAGTTTAGGTTCATACCTGTGAGCAGGGTTGGGTTTATTGCAGGAAACCTTGACCTTCAGACTACCTGGTTTTCTTGACAGTGAATCAGTTTTGTTGGTACCAGGGTTTCTCAGTTGCAGATTTGTCTGTTCTTGATAGAGCAGGTTTTGATCATAGGATCTTATCATCATGTGTATGTCTGTTCTTGATAGAGCAGGTTTTGATCAGAGGATCTTATCATCAGGTGTATGTCTGTTCTTGATAGAGCAGGTTTTGATCAGAGGATCTTATCATCAGGTGTATGTTTGTTCTTGATAGAGCAGGTTTTGATCATAGGATCTTATCAGTAGATGTTGTTTGTTCTTGATAGAGCAGATTTTTGATTGGGGTCTGAAGATCTCATCAGCAGCTGTATGTTTGTTCTTGATAGGGCAGAGTTTGTGATTGGGGTCTGAAGACCTCATCAGCAGATATTTCTTGATCCTACATCAGAGGTCCTTATTATCAGAAATTTGTTCTTGATAGAGCAGAATTATGATCCTATGTATATGGTCCTATCAGATGGTTGTTCTTGGCAGATCAGATTTGTGGTCCTACATCGGGGTTCTCTTATTATCAGATGCAGTGGTTGTTCTTGATAGAGCAAGATTATGGTTTTATTGATACAGAATCTCCACAACACCAGCTGCCCTGACCTCTTATTGCATGATTGCATTTTGCATTAGTTTGCATGTTCATTTGCATTTCATTAACGTGTGTCTATGTTGCAGGTACCGTTTTCCCCGATCCAGGATTTCTTGCCTCCTATTGTATTGTTATGGGCTCTCTGAGGAAGACCGTGGCTTACAAGTTCCCTGTCCCCGATGTGGTTAAGCTGACTGGTTTGATAGCTCTAGAAGATGATTCTGTGAGGGATGAGTTCAGAAAATCTTACGGCAGGTTGCTCAGTTTAGTTCATAAGCCTTCTGTGTTCGAGTTGAATGGGTTGCACGCTCTGCTGCAGTTCTACGACCCTCCGCTGAGATGTTTCACTTTTCAGGACTTTGTTCTCGCACCTGTGCTGGAAGAGTATGCTGATTTGCTAGGCGTGCCTATTAAGAGGCAGATGCCTTTTGTTCATATGGATGCTGGGCCTGATCTGGCTGGTTTAGCTCCTTCACTTCATTTGGACGCCTCCGAGTTAGTATTGACTAGTTGGAACAAGGTTCCTGGGTTCTCCTTGCAGTTTCTGGTGGGTAAGGCTCAGCAGTGTGCCAAGGACGGATGTTGGGACGCGTTCAATGCCGTCCTCGCTCTATGCATATATGGCATTATTCTGTTCCCTACTATGCCCGATTTTGTAGACTTTGATGTGTTTCACATCTTTGCTTTAGGGAATCCAGTCCCTACCTTGATAGGAGATGTCTATCACTCAGTCCACTACAAAAACGAGAACAGGAGGGGGAAGAACGTCTCGTGCTGCGTACCCTTGCTGTACAAATGGCTTGATAGTCATCTGCCCAAGAGGGGTCCTTTTGTCTCATCTGCAGCCACAGCTGAGTGGCCAGAGCGTCTGATGAGTTTATCTGCAGAGGATATTGACTGGTTCGACAGAGATAGGTTGGGTACTGAGGTGATCTTCAGTTGCAGCGGGTTTCCTAATGTGCCTTTGATAGGTAGGAAGGGCTATATAAACTACAATCCCTCATTGTTGGTCCGCCAGTTCGCGTATGCTTTGAGAACTCCGCCGAAGGACGAAGAGGTGCAGGAATCTCTGTACCTCACTGGTATTCTAGAGGGGGATTTGTTGTCCAAGCTTCAGCACGCGTGGAATGGTATTAGTAAGCGAGGAAAGCCATTGCTGGGAAAAAGCAACAGTCAAGCCTACCCTCCGTATTTGACTTGGATCAGAGCCAGGGCCAATGCTATAGGGATGTCGTTCCCTCATGCCAAGCCAAAAAGCCCTCCAATGATCAAAGAGCCTACTACTGTGCCCATTCAGCAGCATAATCAGGTGTTAGCTGAGCAGGATGAATTGAAGCGGGCGAACGAAGAACTGGAGAAGGAATTAGCTCAGCTCCGAAGCGAGAGGAACGAAGCCGTGCATTCTTTCAAAAAGCAGACAGAGTTGGTGAACCAGCTAGGTACAGACCTGACTAAGCAGATAGCCGAGCGTGAACGCATGGGTCGAGACTTCAAAGTTGTCAACGACGTACTGGCTACGAAGAAGAAGCACTTGGACGAGGCATATCGGAGGATATCCAAGTTCAACCAGAACTGGAAGGCTTCCCTGGCCACCAGGAAAGAGCGGGAGGATAAGCTGATGCTGCAGATCTCCAAGCTGGAAGCCCAGGTGAAGGACAGTGAGCAGAGGTTTGATGAAGAAACCGCCCGCAGATACGCCGCCGAAGGCCAACTCAACAAAGCTCTCGCGAACCTGAAGGAGCGCAAGCTGACGTTTGAGTCCAAGAAGCGGAAGTTAGAAGATTGCTTCGGCGAAGGAGCATGGGAAGGTTCGATTGAAGGACTTTAGTATACCATTGTGCAGAGGGAATTACTCGTCGAGGGGTTGCTCACTCTGCCAGACCATCCAGAGACGAAGGAGTTATTAGCAGAGTATCGCGCCCGTGGCCGTACTTGACTAGTTTTATTCCTTTTGTTTTGATCATTGTTGTATGCTGACCATCACCAGGCTTGTTGGATGAGGTCACGCTGTTGATTCGTCTTGTACTTGCTGATGCTATATACTGCATTGATAGGCTTTCTTTATATATGAGATTGTTGTTTCCATGATTGGACCCGGACTTCTTCTCCTTATTATTATCAGCACTGGCACTCAGGCACTAGGATCGGGGGAAATCTCCCAAACACATAGACACACGCATGCATTTGCATGAAGCATTTGCATGACGAGCATTTTGTTGTTTTTCCTAACCCTTTAGTGTTTCCAGGTTTTTTCAGGTTTACAGGTGTCCCAGGCTGTTCCCGGTGACTCCAGGATTGATCAGAGACTAATTCACCGTTATCCCACTAGAGCTAATCAGACCAGGATCATGGATCAAGTGCAAACAGATGTTCAGGAGCTCCGCGAGAGGATGGATCGCTTCATGGAACTCATGCAAGTGGTCGCCAATGGCCAAGACCAGCTCAGGACTTTGGTTCAGCCTTTGATCTCCAGGGTTGATAGCAACGACATACTTCACGGTGGGACCGTGCCTACTCCTCCACCAGTTGATACTCTGCAGAATGGTGTCCCCGTGGTCGGGGGCAACGGTAGTGCTAATGCCAATGTGATGGCCAACATCGGACTCAATACGACGGGCGTCGGTAATGGGAGTCTGGGAGCTAATGTCAATATCGGGTCGGGCAACGTCAATGCAGGCGTCGAGAATCTGTTGGTGCCTCAGCCATGGCTTGAGGATCATCAGGATGATGTGTTCTCTCAAAGGGGTGCTGAAGGGGAGCTGAATGCTGAAGCACGGCTCAGATTCAAAGCACTTGAAGATAAAATGAGAGATATTGAGAATCAGAATACTTTGGGTGTTGATATGTCCAAGCTGGGATTAATTGCTGATTTCAAGGTACCTCCTAAGTTCAGGGTGCCTGACTTTGAGAAATATAAGGGCACCACTTGCCCTCGTGTCCACCTGAGATCGTACTACAGAAAGATGTCTGCTTATTCCGAAGACGAGAAGTTGCTGATGCACTTCTTCCAAGATAGTCTTTCTGGGCCATCCCTCGAGTGGTACATGGGCCTGGAGCCCACTAGCGTGCGCATATGGAAGGATCTCGCTGAAGCGTTTGTCCACCATTACCAGTACAATAGTGACTTGGCCCCGAACCGAGTCCAGCTGCAGAACCTATCGCAGAGGAATAATGAAGGATTTAAGGAGTACGCCCAGCGGTGGCACGAGTTGGCCGCTCGGGTTCAGTCGCCTCGTGCAGATGTTTGTTGCCACCCTCCCGGGGGTTTACTATGAAAAGTTAGTTAGCGGTATGTCTGGGACGTTCTCAGCTCTCATCATCATGGGTGAGCACGTCGAGAACGGAATCAAGATCGGGAAAATTCAAGGTGAGTCATCCTCAGCTGGAGGAGGTGGAAAGAAACCTTATGCTGGCAAACGACGAGAAGGAGAGACGAGCGCCGTGACCAACGCTCGAAGGAAGGGCAAGGGCCCTCAGCAGCAGGTAGCCAGTATAAATATCCCAGCGGCTCCGCAACAGCAGCAGCAGCAGCAACCGAATCAACAGGGATATAGAAAGTACCAGAATCGAGCATCTTTAGCAAACTGTCACTTCGAGGCACTGCCCATGTCGTACGCGCAGCTCTTGCAGACTTTGCTTCAGCTTCAGTTGGTCCAGAAGAGGACGATGGCTCCCTTGACAGGGGCACCTCCACCAGGGTACGACGCAAATGCCACTTGCGATTTCCACTCAGGGGCACCAGGCCACACAATCGAGAACTGCAAAGCCTTTAAGCACAAGGTGCAGGACCTGGTAGATGCCAAGATCATCAACTTCTCCGATAATGTGCCCAATGTCACAAAGAATCCTATGCCAAATCATAGGGGAGGCGGAGTGAACGCCATTATCGAAGAAGAGAGTGCAGATCTGTTGACTGATGTCAAAGACCTAAAGACGCCGCTTAGCTTCGTTAAAGCTAAGTTGCTGAAAAGAGGGTTCTTTCCAGGGTGTGGAGAACTATGCATGGACTGTGCCACACATTCTGATGGATGCGAGCAGCTGGTAGAAGGAATCCAAAGTCTGATGATTGAGGGGATTCTGCAGTTTAGCCGGAGGGCTGAAAGTGTATCAGGAGAGGTAGTGTTGAAACAGGCCGATGAAGTCGCCACCATCACCATCCCTCGCCAACCAATAACCATTTCTGCGCCCAGACCGCCTACCATCACTATCACCAAAGCTGGGCCGATACCATTCGAGAGCACTAACGCCGTTCCGTGGCACTATGGAGCTGAAGTCTATTGCAACGGACAGAGGTTGGAGCTGGAGCCGTATGGGTCGACTGTGGAGAATCTCGCAGAAATCAGTGGTATTACCCGTAGCGGAAGAGTGTTTGCACCGCCAGAGGTTGTGGCAGATAAAGCGGTCAGAGCTGATGCGGCCGATAAAGGTAAAAGCAAAGTTGTCGAAGAGGTCCCGTGTGGGGTAGAGAAAGATTTGCTTGTCAAAGATGCCGAGGAGTTTATGCGGTTGATCAAAAAGAGCGACTACAAAATTGTAAACCATCTCCATCAGACGCCCTCGAAGATTTCTATTCTCAACTTGTTGCTGTGTTCTGAAGCACACCGCAACGCGCTACTGAAGGTATTGAACGCTGCCTACGTACCGCAAGAGATATCGGTGAATCAGCTAGAAGAGGTGGTAGCCCACGTTAATGCTGGCAATGGGCTAGGTTTCACAGATTTAGAGCTGACGCCAAAAGGGAGGAATCACAATAGTGCCCTGCACATCTCGATAGAGTGTAGGGGCACAATCATGTCGCACGTGCTGGTGGACACGGGTTCATCACTGAATGTTCTTCCGAAGAAGGCATTAATGAAGTTGGACACTCGCGGATTGCTCTGCACACCCAGTGATCTGGTGGTGAAGGCGTTCGACGGAACTAAACGCCACGTTTTCGGAGAGGTGACCCTGCCGATCCAAGTCGGCCCGAAAACGTTCGACGCGGTCTTTTATATCATGGACATCATGCCTGCCTACAGTTGCCTCTTGGGCCGGCCATGGATCCATGCTGCTGGTGCCGTGACCTCCACGTTGCACCAAAAGCTCAAATATGCTGTCGGGGGAAGCATAGTAACCGTGTGTGGCGAGGAAGACATAATGGTGAGCCATTTGTCATCCTTTAAGTATGTTGAAATGGATGGCGAAATCCATGAAACTCTCTTCCAGGCATTCGAAGCCGTCAAGGTGAAGGAAGTAGCTCCTGTAGTCGCAGAAAAGCCAGAGATGAATCTCTCCTCATTCAGAGAAGCTCGGGCCGTCGTCGAACCTGGATCTAGCCCAGGCTGGGGGCGTATTTTGGAGATACCCAACAAGCAGGATAAGTTTGGATTGGGGTATTCTCCCGGAGCTGAAGCTTCTTCTTCGTCTAGCAGCGCGTCACGGGGTAAGGGTCCGATCCTATTTACCAGTGGCGGAGTGATCTTCGAAAGCATCAACGCGGCGTCTGAAGATAGCGGGGATAGCGATTGTGACCTCGACTCTTGGATTCAGCCAAGCAAGCCGGGCGAGGGCCTCAACAATTGGACCATCAAGGATATCATCCAGATGACGAGTGAAGAGTAATGATTTACTTTTTCCAATCATTGTACAACCCTATGTCCTACCCGGGGCATAGCGGTTTTATTGTCAGGGCCTTGTTGGATTATGTACATGCATTTTGTTAATAAATCAAAGGCGTTTTCTTCGTATTCAAATATTGTGATCTCTGTTATTCCTGTTTTATATTTGTTTTGAAAAACAGTAAAATGGCAATGGGGTTTGTGCTAACCTGCGCATCCTTGTTTTAAACTTAACCCTTGTTATTGCAGGATCCACATAACAGATGACATCGACTCTGGACCTTCTACGGCCCACTTCGACTTCGATTGCCCGATTTATCAAGCCGAAGAAGAGATTGATGCAGACGAAGACCTTCCTGAGGAGTTGGCCCGCTTGTTGAAACAAGAGGAAAAAGTTATTCTGCCTCATGAAGAGGAGATTGAGATCGTAAATCTGGGTTCTGAAGAGCTCGTCAGAAACGTCAGGATAGGGGCTGCGTTGCAGAGTGATGTCAAGCAGAGATTGGTCGAGATGCTTCGAGAGTATAGTGACGTCTTTGCTTGGTCATACGAGGATATGCCCGGACTTGACACGGACATCGTGGTCCACCACTTGCCGCTGCGAGAAGATTGCCCTCCCATTAAGCAGAAGCTTAGGAGGACGAGACCAGATATGGCCGTTAAGATCAAAGAAGAAGTGCAGAAACAGCTTGATGCTGGATTCTTAGCGGTCACCACTTACCCTCCGTTGGTCGCCAACATAGTGCCTGTTCCGAAGAAGGACGGTAAGGTACGCATGTGCGTCGATTATCGGGATTTGAATAGGGCGAGCCCTAAGGATGATTTCCCGTTGCCTCATATCGATGTGTTGGTCGACAACACAGCCCAGTTCTCCGTGTTTTCGTTCATGGATGGCTTCTCCGGTTACAATCAGATCAAGATGGCGTCGGAGGACATGGAGAAAACGACGTTTATCACCCCCTGGGGAACATTTTGCTATAAGGTAATGCCCTTCGGTCTGAAGAACGCAGGGGCCACTTACCAACGAGCAATGGTGACTTTATTTCATGATATGATTCATCATGAGATTGAGGTCTATGTCGATGACATGATTGCGAAGTCCCAAACAGAGGAAGAGCATCTGGTCAACTTATTGAAGCTTTTTGAAAGGCTTAGGAAGTTCAGGTTGAGGCTGAATCCTAACAAATGTACTTTCGGAGTGCGGTCCGGAAAGTTACTGGGGTTTATTGTGAGTGAACGAGGCATCGAGGTTGATCCTGCGAAAATAAAAGCCATTCAAGAAATTCCAGCGCCGAAAACAGAAAAAGAAGTTCGTAGTTTCTTAGGCAGAATAAACTACATTGCAAGGTTTATCTCTCAGCTCACGACCACGTGTGAACCGATGTTCAAGCTTTTAAGGAAAGATCAGGCGATTACTTGGAATGAGGATTGCCAGAAGGCGTTCGATAAGATAAAGCAGTATCTCCAAGAACCTCCAATCTTGATACCCCCAGTGGCTGGACGGCCATTAATCATGTACTTGACAGTTCTTGAGAATAGTATGGGGTGTGTTCTCGGTCAGCACGACGAGACGGGCAGAAAGGAGCATGTCATTTACTACTTGAGTAAGAAGTTCACGGACTGTGAATCTCGCTACTCGACGCTGGAGAAGACGTGTTGTGCACTAGCCTGGGCCGCCAAACTTTTACGACAGTACATGCTCAATCACACCACTATGCTAATTTTGAAGATGGATCCGATCAAGTACGTCTTCGAAAAGCAGGCTCTTTCGGGCAGAATTGCCAGATGGCAAATGGTGTTAACGGAATATGATATTCAGTATGTTTCCCAGAAGGCCATCAAGGGGAGCGTATTGTCTGATTACCTTGCCGAACAGCCGATCGAGGATTACCAGCCGATGAAATTTGAATTCCCTGACGAGGATATTATGTTTCTCAAAGCGAAGGATTGCGATGAGCCGTTGCCCGACGAGGGGCCAGATAGGAAATCCCAGTGGAATTTGATATTCGATGGGGCGGTTAATTCCTACGGAAGTGGCATCGGGGCTATCATCACAACTCCCCACGGATCCCACATCCCGTTTACTGCGAGACTGACGTTTCTAGTCACCAATAATGAGGCGGAGTACGAAGCATGCATCATGGGTCTAAAAGAGGCAATTGATTTGAGAATCAAGAACCTAGACGTATATGGTGACTCAGCGCTTGTGATCAACCAAATTAAAGGGGAGTAGGAGACTCGTCAATCGAATTTGGTGCCGTACATGAATTATGCCAGAAGGCTACTTCCGTTCTTTGATCGAGTGGAACTCCATCATGTGCCCAGGGCTGAAAATCAGATGGCTGATGCCTTAGCCACATTATCTTCAATGTATAAAGTCAATTTTTGGAACGAGGCTCCAAGAATTGTCTTTTCTCTTCTTGATAGACCGGCATTTGTCTTTGCAATCGAGGAAGCCGCCGACGGCAAGCCATGGTTCCATGACATCCAGACTTTCCTTATGACTAAGGAGTATCCTGCGGGTGCGTCAACCCAGGATAAGAAGACTCTGAGGAGGCTGTCTGGAAATTTTTATCTCAATCCTGATGGAGTGTTGTATAAAAGAAACCACGATCTCGTGCTACTCAGATGTGTAGATGAGAAAGAGGCGAGTATGCTCATGGAAGAAGTCCATGAAGGCACGTTTGGTACGCACGCCGGCGGGCATGCTATGACGAGAAAGATCCTGAGAGCAGGATACTACTGGCTGACGATGGAGTCGGATTGCTTCAGATTCGCGAAGAGGTGTCAGAAATGCCAGATTTATGCTGATAAAGTTCATGTGTCGCCGTGCCCGTTGAATGTCATGTCCTCCCCGTGGCCGTTCTCCATGTGGGGCATCGACATGATAGGCAAGATCGAGCCCACTGCGTCCAACGGTCATCGCTTTATTCTAGTAGCTATCGACTACTTCACCATGTGGGTGGAGGCAGCCTCGTATGCTAATGTGACCAAGCAGGTAGTGGCTAAATTCCTAAAGAGGGACATCGTCTGTCGTTACGGAATTCCCGAGCGGATCATTACTGATAATGGTTCGAATCTGAATAACAAGATGATGAAGGAGCTGTGCCAGAGTTTCAAGATTGAACACCACAACTCATCTCCCTACCGGCCGAAGATGAATGGCACCGTTGAAGCGGCCAACAAGAATATAAAGAAGATTGTTCAGAAGATGGTTGTGACATACAAAGATTGGCACGAGATGCTGCCCTTTGCACTGCACGGGTATCGTACGACGGTACGTACGTCGACCGGGGCAACTCCTTTCTCCTTAGTGTATGGTATGGAAGTTGTCCTACCGTTAGAAGTGGAGATCCCTTCTTTGCGAGTTTTGGTTGATGTGAAACTCGACGAGGCAGAATGGATTACGAATCGTCTGAACCAACTCAGCCTGATGGACGAGAAGAGGTTATCGTTGATTGCATTCGGTCG
This sequence comes from Lathyrus sativus, assembly GCA_963859935.3. Classification (NCBI taxonomy): domain Eukaryota; kingdom Viridiplantae; phylum Streptophyta; class Magnoliopsida; order Fabales; family Fabaceae; genus Lathyrus; species Lathyrus sativus. Next base: position 491,556,345 of record OZ012741.1, read on the forward strand.
TCTGTACCAAAGCCGAATGAAGAAAGCTTATGATAAGAAGGTGCGTCCTAGAAGCTTTCAGACGGGTGATCTCGTCCTGAAGAAGATTCTTCCTCCACACTCCGATCACCGGGGCAAGTGGACTCCGAATTACGAAGGTCCGTATGTTGTCAGCAAGGTCTTCTCGGGAGGAGCTTTGTTGTTATCCACGATGGACGGTGAAGATTTTGCATCCCCGATGAACGCGGACGCAGTTAAAAATACTTTGCTTGAAAGCGACCCGCTGGACAAAAAGGAGAGTCCAGGCAAAAATGGGGCATCCCGGCGAACCAAAAACAGAATAAAAGGTTCGGGCAAAAATTAGGGATATAAATTGAAAAAAGGTACACCCGCGAAGTCGAAAACCTACACTGGGCGACTTCGGCAAAAAAGGGTATCCCGGTGAACTGAAAACCCGCAAAGGGCGGTTCACGCAAAAGTTAGGGATTTGAAAAAGCAAATGACTGCGTTCCGCGTGTGGACTTTCATTGTTTAGTGGATTGGAGGACCTGAGGGCTGTTTATCTGAATCAATCTCTTCCGAAGCTGAAGCATCGGAGAAGTAACGAAGTCGAGTGGGTCATAGAGGGATCAACTCATGGTGTTCGTCTACGCCTCGTTGCCGACATTTGTATATACTGATGTATATTTATGTTTTATTTTGCGCGGCTTCCTCATTCCAGGAGCTTGCATCTGTTGTAAAACATTTTTACCCATTCAGGGGTTCGTTATCAATAAAATGCATACTATTCAGCAATTCTGTTTGTCTGTTTAGCATTTATCTGTTTTGTTTGCGAAAAAGAACGTCGATGTTTTTGATAAAATGCACATACATAAACTTACTGGCCTAGGACACTGATTGTTGAAACAATTAATTACTTGAATATTGTCACGAGATGATAACCTTGATAGGTCCCTTCGAGAAGGGTATCTTGTCTGTTTGTTTGTGTTGTTACAGGTGTAGCATATTCCAGACAGTGCACCGTGCGCATCCCGAAGAGGGATGATTCCTCTTTCTCCAGCAAAGTTCAGTAGCCTCTCCCCGCAGAGTCCGAACGCGAGATCGTGAGAATTAATATGTCTCCCCCAGGTAGAGATGATTCTCTCCCCAATCAGATGTACCCTGAAGGAACGTCATCTCCTCAGCTGAGTCGGGCGCCGAAACTCGTGTTCATCCCCCAGCACCGGGTCACAAGTGCATGTTTCGTAGGAAACTATTCGTACGCCGAAGTATGCAGCAACTGATGGTGCCAGACTGAAGTCTCCAGCGGAATTGAAATTCCCCACCAGAGTTATACTCTCCCGCGAAGTCGGATGATTCCTTCTTCCCCAGCGGAATTGAGATTCCCCCGCAGAGTCATACTCTCTCCAGTGAAGTAGAATGATTTCTCCTTCCTCAGTCGAGTTTGCAGATACCCCAAGAGAGCCGAATCCTTGGAAGCTGCTCAAGCCATGATTGGTTTTCCCCAGTGGAGTGTTGATCAACTGAGGTTGTCTCCCCGCAGAGTCGTCATCTCCAAAGAAGTAGCCATGACGGCCATGCAGTTCACTCCCGCGATTGACATCGCTTTCCCTCAGCAGGTCCTGGTTCTCGTAGAGCTTCGTTCCCCTGCAGCAATCAACTAAAGTCGTTCCCCCGCAGCAGTCAACTGAAATTGTGTCCCCTGCGGAGCCTAATTGATATTGGCGTGACCATGTTCTCCTCAGCAGGATAATTCCTCTATCTGAGTGGTTCTTTCTCCTTGACAGGAGGATTCCCCCCGATATTTATTTTGCTGGCGGGCTCGCATCATCGTGCATGATTGCATAACATTCATCATAAACGCATAGCATTTCCACCGTGTGGAGCATTGTGCCATTTCCGAAGCATATGCATAATAAACATGATCTAGGTTACTACCGTTCTTGTTTTGCAGGTGGTCCGCCGCAGAACTGATTGCTCAGGATGATTCTTGACACTCTCCCCAACGAAGTCGCTTGCTCAAGATGAGTCCTGAGATCCCCAAAGAAGTCTTCGGTTCAAGATGATTCTTGAATTCCTCAGCAGGGTCGTTTACTTAAGATGATTCTTAAGATCCCCAGTGCAATCTCCAGAGTTGGTTGCTCAAGCTGATGCTTAGAGTCCCCAGTAAAGGTTGCCCAGGATGATTCCTGAAATCCCCAACAGAATGCTCGCTCAGGATGATTCCTGAAACCTCCAGAATGGTTATCGGTTCAAGATGATTCTTGAAGGTCCCCAGCGGGGTTATTTGTTCAAGATGATTCTTGAAGTCCTCAGCAGAGTTGATTCATCCAGAATGATTTCTGGACCCCCGGAGCGGAGTTACTTGATAGTTCTCCAGAATCCCCAGCGGCGAAGCGTCAGCCCCAGCAGGTTTCTAACGGCGAAGTTGAAGCCTCCCTTGAAGACTCCATGATTGAAGTCTGACCGTGTTAATGAAGCAGTTCTCTCAGCTGATGCAGAGTGCCTGATGGCAGTGGTTTAGATATTCCCAGTTGGCTCATGATTGACCAAGAATTCTATTCTCGACTTGCTGATGAAGTCCGGCTGAGGCCCGACAGTAATGCGGAATGCCTGATGGCATGATCAACCTGATGGTTGAAGTCCGGCTGATGCCCGACAATTTCCTTGGATGCCTGATGGCATGATCAACCTGATGGTTGAAGTCCGGTGGATGCCCGGCAATTTCCTTGGATGCCTGATGGCATGATCAACCTGATGGTTGAAGTCCAGCTGATGCCCGACAGTAATGCGGAATGCCTGATGGAATGATCAACCTGATGGTTGAAGTCTGGCTGATGCCCGACAGATGTCTTTGAAAGCCTGATGGCATGATCAACCTGATGGTTGAAGTCCGGCTGATGCCCGACAGTGTTCTTTGAATGCCTGATGGCATGATCGACTATGTATTACCGGTTACCGTGTAACCAATTCCCCAGTAGGGTTGTCATGCAACTGTTATGCTCAGTGTCGAAGATGTTCCTACCGACCTATGTGTGGTATCCAAACCTCCAGCAAGATCATTGACACGTGTTCATCTTATTATTCTCTCCCACAGAGTCTATTATTCAAGTTCATATTTCCCCAATGGATTTTCTTCACCCTAACGGCGAGGTCAGACGATGTTGAGAGTTGTCGGCGAAGTCAGATTCTTTTGAGTACTTGACGGCGATGTCGGGTGTTTCCCAGAGTTATAATGGGTTGGCGGTAATATCAGGTGATTTAGTTCTCCAGCGGCGATGTTGGATGTTTGTTTCTGGCGGCGATGTCAGGTGATTTAGTTCTCCAGCGGCGATGGTGGATGTTTGTTTCTGGTGGCGACGTCAGGTGATTTAGTTTTCCAGCGGCGATGTTGGGCGTTTTGGTTGTCCGACGGTGATGTCAGACGCTTTATTTTCATGAATGCCTGACGGCGAGGTCCGGTGTCTGGTGACAATGTCAGAGGAATTTAATGTGGATAACTGACGACAAGGTTCAGATCAGTATGTCTCCAGCTAGTTGCCGCGCAACTGTTATTTCAGTGTTCGAAGATTTGTTCCCGCCAGAGTACCGTGTACTTGAGCAGTTGGCAAATTTCCGGGTTTATCCGTATTCAACCGTCTCGCACCTTGATTGGCTGAGAGACGTTCGCTCCTCACCTAGTCAGGTTCAAGCCGTTTGAATAGCGGCAGCTGTTGCACCCCAAAATTTGACCAACATTTATTTACCAAGCTTGTGGTTCATTGTATTCATCATCTGCATCTCATTGATATGTGGGCAGTAGATCAAGAGGTATGATTACCCATCAAGAGTTATATGAGACTTTGAAGCTAGCCAAGAAGGTTATTCAAGTGTTCAAAGGTTGATACCTTTGTCAGAGAACTCAAGAGACCCTCAGAGAGATTGGTTGAAACCTTGAGAGTTGTGGGTACTCCTCAGATTATTCTGAGACTATGAGGATAGACTTGAAGCTTTGAGAAAGCTTATGAGATGTCTTGAAAGCCATCATGAAGCCTAGAGAGGTCATTGTACAAGAATTCAGAAGATTCATCCATGAGTGGTGGAATTAGGGTTTGACTGGGTCAACTGATGATTTGGAGAGGGTGGAGACCTAATCCAAGAGCCATGTGATCAGGGAATGATGCATTGAGATGCTATAAGGATGATTCCTAGACCAACTCATCATGATTGAGGAGTTTGAGAAGTTTTAAGCTAGGGTTTCTAAGGCTTGACAGTGTAAAATCCCCTAGTTTGATTCTTATCTTCAAGGCAGTTTAGCTCAAGATGTGATTGTCATCTCATCTTCACCACAACATAAATGTTGTAGATCTTGTTCTTAGCTTTAATTTGAGTACTAGAATTCCTTGACAGGATTTGTAGAGCTCAAGTTGTGGCTTTGGCAAATTACAGGTCATCTGGGGTATGTGAATCTGGGTCCTTGAAAGTCACCCAACTTGCATCCAACTTTTTCCCTAGTAGGATGATTCCTATGAACTCTTGGTAAACATGAATGTTGTATAGCATCTTCCTAGCTTTCTAGAGAGTACTAGAAGTCCTTGATAGGATTTTTAGAACTCAACTTATGGCTTTGACAAGTCAAGGGCATTTTGGTCATTTGGAGGTTATAGGTCATTTCAAGCATAAGGCCATATCTCCTATTTCCAAGCTTGAAATGGAAAATTCTTCAACATCAAACTTGCTTAGAATGATGTTTTAAGGCTAGTAGGGAGGTCATGAGATGTTGAAAAGGCTTGTATCGAAAAGTGATAAAAATGGCCTAAAATGGAGGCATAAGTTAAATAAGGTGAAATTGAAAATTGGAAATCACAAGTTATACATCCAAAACATGTCATACAATAGGTCATTTTGACTCCAAATGACATTCTAAGAACAATAGTTCAACCACAATTTTGATTTGGGGCTTAGATCATAGGGCTGCCCTGGAAATGGCTTACTTGCATCTTAAGGTACCAAAGCAAAACTCAAGAAAACTCAATAAACAAGTTGGTTATGCATTGTAACACATCATAAATCTCATGTGGGGAGAATTTCAAGTCAGTTACAAAGGTCACAAGAGGCTTGGCATGAGATATCACATAAGAAGAATTGAAATCAAAATGTCATGACATGAGAAGTTCAAATACTCATTGGATGGTCCTAGATGGTTCTAGATGATTCTAAACCACTCTATATAACATGTATAACTTGCTCAGATGCAAGGTTGGTGAGAATTGGTGCAGAGAAGAGAGAGTGAGATCAAGAATCTTCCATTGCAAGTCAAGTTTCATTTCTTCATTCTTCTTCATTTCCATTCCTTTTTTCTACACAAACACATTCCATACATCATAGTGAAGCTGTGCAGATTGAATTGAGATCAAATCCATGGTGAATTGAAGAGTTGGTGATTGAAATTTCAAGGTGGCAAGTCAGAATCGAATTCTGGGATTGAGGCTTCCTCCATCAAAATTGTTGCAAACAGTAGCAAGATTGGCATCTAGGGAAACTTTCTAAAGAGTTTCAAGGTCTGAATTGGTGGATTTCATCATCTGTTCATCAAGATTAACCAGGTTTGCAAATTCTTCATTACACCATTTTTTATGCATAATTAGGTTAGTTTGTTAGTGTAGAAAGGTTAGAGACACATAGGTGATGGATTTTGGAGAGTTTGAAGAGATTTGGTGATGATCAACATGATGACACCATTTCTGTTTGACCTTGTATCTTGCTGAATCTTGAGAGATAAGCCTAGTTTAATAGCAAGAAATGTTCAGGGAAGCATGAGGATGAGATTAGGACCCTTAATTTTGAGAATTGTTAAGATTGGTTCTTGATCAATAATTTGAAGTTGCTATTGGGTTTCAAGTTTGAGGGAGATTCAATGGAATTTGAGATTATGATTGTGTTCAGCATGAAAAATGGAGCATGTTAGGGTTTTAAACTTTGAGTTTTGATGGAGAAATGAGAGAGCACGAGTTGAGGAAGATGAGTGTTCGAAGCCCTGTTTCCATGGAGGAGTTGCAGCAAACCCTAGCTGAAGGTTGAAGACAACCTCCCAGCCATCAGATCCAGCTTGACCTCTTGACCCTCGCGTGATCCAACGACTCATGTTCAATTTCATTTTGGGAGGGAAGCCAGAAACGAGTGAAACGCACCGTTTCATTAAACGATGGTTTATTGGGCTTAAGTGGATCTAATGACTAATCCCACCCCCAATCATGGCCCAATTAGATTTTGAACTATATTTGGTTTCTATTTGCACCGTTTATTTTTCATTTTCTGTATGATTTATTAATTGATTTTCTGAGTGAGTTGGGCCTAGCGCGCTTTACTTTTTGTACCCCCATTCTGGGCCCATGCGCGTATTGAACTGCATTGCATTACTAATTACACCCCAGTTTCATGTTTTAATTTCATTTTCTTCCATTTTTCATTAATATTTGAAAATTCATATCAATTTGAAAATTAAAGATTTTTTAATGGGAGTTTTTTTCTCCCACTTCATATTGTTGCCAAGAAAAATATAAAATTTGATACATAAAACATTTCATGCATTTTAATATTTTTTGTATATTTTCTACTTTTATTGCATTTTATTTCTTTTATGTTGATCCATGAGTTTGTAGAATTCTTTTTAGGTAGTTCCCTTAACATTTTTAGGTCATTCTTTTTAGGATAGTTAGATATAAGCTTTAGCTTCCCCCTGGATTTATTCCATAATTTTGCGATGAATTTTAGGTTAGTTTTGATTAGATGACATTAGGTTGTGTAGAATTAGGTTAATCCTTAACATAGGTCCACAATAGCACTAGAATTTTGGGTTTCTAGGTCAAGTTAGACATTGGGGCATATAGGGGTATTAAGGGTAGGTATGTAGGATCCCTTAGAAATTATATTAGGTTTTAATATAGTAGTATACTATTTTTAGATGATTTTTGTAGTTGATGATTGTTTGTGTTGCCCTTGTGGGCTTGCATCTTTGTTTGCTTTGATTTGTGGGCTTGGAGAGCTTGATCTTGCTTGGGGTAGCATTGAGGAGCATAGTAGAAGATTTGAGGAGCATTGAGGAGCTTGAGAGCTTGATCTTATTTGTTTTGTTGATTGTTTTAGGGTTAAGGATTAGGAAGAGTTTAGACTTAGATAACTTCTTTCTTAAACATGGATGGTATCTTTCACCTTCATTCCTCCCTATGATTCAAAGTTCTTCCATGGTATACACCTCTCTCCTTTGGAGGGATAAGTGATTGTGCCTAGGAAGTAGAACTTTTGAGGGAACCATTCCTTTGATGTTGAACCCTTATAGGTCACCTTTGGTGATCAATAAGCAGTTCAATATCCCCCTGCTTATCCAGTAAGTGATTTCCTCTGGTTTGATTATCTTGGGAGATGCTGAGCTTGAGCTTGAAGATGAGGACTTCAATAAAGAGTGTAGAAAAGGATGAATCCTTGAGTATTGCCATTCCAGCTGAAGCTTGAAGAGCAACAAGAGCAAGTTGATACTTGAAGACCCCTGAAGATGAAGTAAAGACTGAAGGATGAAGTTGACACTTCTAAGTGATTGAGATTGATTCTGAAGAGCTGAAGCTTGAAGAACAAAGGAAGTTGATACTTGCTTTGATACCTGGAGATCCTGAAGGAGCCAAGTTGATACTTATGATTGATGGTGAAGCCTGAAGGTGGAGCTGATCAAGAAGCTGAAGCTTGAAGGAGAAGATAAGTTGAAACTTATGTTGAAGGGTTGAAACCTGGAAAAGCAAATTGATATGTGTCAAGAGTAATTGGAAGTCTGAAGACTGAGTTGCTGTTGGAGGAGCTGAAGCTTGAAGCTGAGAGAGGAGTTCTCATCTTTTTCTTTTCTGTATTGATGTGTTTTGTTTGACTTGCTTGATGCATTAGAATAAGTTCATATCTAGAATAGGTAGAATCTAGGAGCATGATTGCACTAGAGGTTGAGTTGCTCCCTCTGCTTGTATTGTTACTGTGTGGCTTTGCTTGCGGGTAGTCGGTAGAGCCCAGCTCCCTTGCCCATGTGGTTTGCTTGCCTGATGGCATTTTATTTCATTTTATCTGTATGATTGCAGTTTACTGTTTTTGCTTGATAGCATGTTTTATATTTCAGTATGATTACTGTTATCCATTCTGGCTTGAGGTTGAGATGAGCTTGTGGAGGCTGAAGCCCCACACACATTTCCTCCCTCACTTGCATTGCATGCATTTTACTGTTAAGCTGATGCTTTGTCTGTTTTGGTGTATCATTGACATGATCCCTTAGGACTCTCATTTCCTTTGATAAGGAATTGATGATAGAACTTTAGGTTGAAACCTATGCATGACAACTTCTAGGAGTTCCCTGTTCAAACCTCAACCATAGGATGAATCCATGGCATGACAACAGTAGGACTTGATAGTCTCCCTCCTAGTTGGGCCTGTTCTCTTCTCATCTCAAAAAAGTTTAAGATACAGTAATCATGAATGATTTCTTTCGTACGTTACGAGCCTTAAGCTATCTGAGAAAGGATTGTGGGAGAGTTTCTTTTCCACAGTCTGGATGTTTAGTATGGCACCCTTTGGGTGACATGCGACGCATTCATTCCCAGGTCATAGTCTCTAGTGCGATTGAAATCGCAAACACAATAAAAAACACTTCTTTCGTAAAAGACAGGAAATAAACCGTAGTTTCCCGAACTACGTGAGCTCTGATCTCTCATACCTGTTGAGAGTACGTAGGCACAATACTGATGTATTGGCGAGCTACCTTCCCCCATAACCCGTCATAGGCCGAACTACGTTGACTCTGATTTCTCATTCTCTAATGAGAATACGTAGGCATAAAGCGCGATGCTTTGCCGAGTCATTTTCTTTTCTTTTTAAGCCAGCCTTGATAGGTAGATAGAATAAAACCAACCCGTCCAGTAAACACAACAAGTGAGGATCCCGTCGAGTACGACGGACATGAGGGGTGCTAATACCTTCCCCTTGTGTAACCGACTCCCAAATCCAGACAACGGTTGCGACGACCTTGTCTTACCCTTCTTCGTTAGGTTTTTCCGATCGTTTCCTTTCCCGCTCTGAGGGATAAATAACGAAAGGTGGCGACTCTTCTGTTGTGTCGGCACCTTATTTTCGCGCAAGCGACACAACCGTGTTGACGAAGCAGTTCTCTCAGCTGAAGCAGAGTGCCTGATGGCAGAAGTTCGGGTATCCCTAATTGGTTCATGATTGACTGAGAATTCCGTTCCTGACTTATTGATGAAGTCCGGCTAATGCCTGAAAAAATTTCTTTGAATGCCCGACGACATGGTTAACTTGATTGTTGACCTGATGAGTCCCGAGGAATGTTGATGCCTGACGGCATGATCGACCAGGTATCGCCGGTTACCGGGTGACCAATTCCCCAGCTAGTTGCCATGCAGCTACTATTTCAGTTTCGAAGATTTGTTCCCATCAGAGTACCGTGTACTTGTGCAGTTGGCAAATTTCCGAGTTCGTTGGTATTCAACTGTCTTTTACCTTGATTGTTTGAGAGTCGTTCGCTTCTCACCCAGTCAGGTTCAAGCCGTTTGAATAGGGGCAGTTGTTGCACCCCAAAATTTGACCAACATTTCTTTACCTAGCTTATGTTGCATTTCATTCACATTAGCATTATCATTTACATTTCATTGACATGTATGCAGGAGATAAAGCAGTATGACTACCAATCAAGAGCTACACAAGACTATGAAGCTAGCCAAGAAGGTTATTCAAGTGTTCAAGGGTTGATATCCTTGTCAGAGAAGTTAAAAGATCCTCGGAGAGAATGGTTGAAACCAAGGTTGTGTGCCTCCTAACTTGAGAGTTGTGGGAGCTCCTCAGATGATTCTGAAGCCAAAAGTTAGACTTGAAGCCTTGAGAGAGCTTATGAGATGTCTTGAAAGCCATCATGAAGCCTAGATAGGTCATTGTGCAAGATTAAGAAGCCTCAGCCATGAGTGGTGCAATTAGGGTTTGACTGGGTCAACCCTAGGTCAACTGATGATTTGAAGAGGGTTGAGACCTGATTCAAGAGCCATGTGATCATGGATTGATGCATTGAGATGCTATAAGGACGATTCCAAGGTTAACTCATCATGATTGAAGAGTTTGAGAAGTTTCAAGCTAGGGTTTCTAAGGCTTGACAGTGTAAAATCCCCTAGTTTGACCCCTATCTTCAAGGAAGTTTAGCTCAAGATGTGATTGTCATCTCATCTTGCCTCCAACATGAATGTTGTAGAGATTTTTCTTATATTTAATTTGAGTACTAGAAGTCCTTGATAGGATTTGTAGAGCTCAAGTTATGACTTTGACAAGTTACAGGTCATCTGAGGTATGTGAATCTGGGGCCTTGAAAGTTACCCAACTTGCAACAAACCTTTGCTCAAGAAGGATGATTCCTATGAACTTCTGGTCAACATGAATGTTATTCCTTATCTTCTTAGCTTTCTATAGAGTAATATAAGTCCTTGATAGGATTTGTAGAACTCAAGTTATGGCTTTGACCAGTCAAGGGCATTTTGGTCATTTGGAGATTACAGGTCATTTCAAGTATAAAGCCATAACTCCTATTTCCAAGCTTCAAATGGAAAAATCTTCAACATCAAACTTGTTCAAAATGATGTTTTAAGGCTATTAAGGAGGTCATGAGATGATGGAAGGGCTTGTAGCTCAAAGTTGCAAAAATGACCTAAAATAAGGGCATAAGTTAAATAAACCAAAGTTGGAAATTGATATTTTCAACCTACACATCCAAACCATGGCATGTAATATATCATTTTGACTCTAGAAATCATTCTAAGAACATTGGTTTAGCCACATTTTTGAGTTGAGATTCAATTTGTGGACTTGCTTTGAAAAGTGATTACTTGCATATTAAGTAACATTTGCAAAACTTAAAATCAAGGCATAACCAAGGGCTTTTGCAAGCTAAACTCTTCCAAAATGTCACTAGGGGAGATTTTGAAAGAGATTGAGGTTGGTTTCAAGCTGCAAACAGAGTTGGGCATATCATGAGATGTGTTTGAAAATCTCATGACATGAGAAGTGGAAAATCTCATTAAAAGGATCTAGAGGGCTCTAGATCATCCAAACATCATCTATATAAGGAATAGAGTGGATCCATTGCAGAGGTTGGTGATCATTGAAGGAGAGAGCATAGTTTGAGATTGAAATTTCATAGCTTGCAAGTGCAATCGGTTTCACAAAATTCTCCATTTTCCTTCCATTTTCTTGATTGATACTTCTTCCATGGATGTCAAGGAGTGATTCCAGATCATTATCAAGAAGAATTTGTGGCTAAATCGTGTATGAGCAAGTGATTTTCAGCACCTTCAACTCACCATCGGGTTTCAAGATTCAAGCATTTTCAACTGGTTCTTTTGCATACAGAAGCAAGAGAAAGGTTCATTGATCGTGTCTGCAAGATTGTAGAGCTTGAATTGGAGGTTTCGTGCATCTGTTCATCCAAGATTTCCAGGTTGGCAACTTTCTTCCTATAGCATGATTTAGGTAGAATTAGGTTGAATTAAGGTGTTAGATTTATTGTAGAATGGTGTAGGATGGATTCCAGATAGTTAATTTGATAATTAGAGACAAAATAGGAGAATTACCATTTTCGGTTGAGGATTAGATATGATGAATCTTGAGGTTTCAGAGGAAACTAAGGGTATGGTTGAATTCGTGGCAAGATTTGGGATGAGTTTCATGTTTTGACCGTTTGCAATAGAGGCTCCTAGAGTGAATTAGGGTTGAGGAAGGTGACCGGAGCTCCACCGGTGGTGGCCGGAGCTGGGCACGAAGTTGCAGAGGTTTGAATGGAGAAGATGACTCTTGCACCATTGGATGAGGGTTTGACTTGGACTTTGAGGCTGATCCAAGGGCCGCGTTTTAAACTTGATTTGTGAAGGATCTGAACACATGAAACACACCGTTTCATTTAGCAGTTGGTTTTGGGCTTAGTGAACTAGGCGCTATCCACACCCCCCTGATGGCCCAACCCTTGATTTTTAACTGATTCTGATTTCTATTTACACAGTGCGTTTATTATTTTAATTAGATTTTCTTTCATTTTTTCATTTTGTTCATGGTTCTTGAAAAATTCATAATAAATTGAAATTTTATCCAATTAAACCCATTCTTTTTGAATTTTACTCATGATTGAGTCTATTATTTTTTAGAGAGAAAATATTTTCATTTCATATGATTTCTGATTTAATGGGAATTTTACATTTTAATTGATTATAAAATGATTATGTTTGATACATAATTTTGTGGAATTTTATGTGATTAATTGGTGATGATTTTGAGCCTAATTTTTTGTGTGTGATTAGGTTAGACATGTATAATCCCATAGAATTTTTCTCACATTTTTGTGATGAAAATAGGTGTGCTTTCTAGATTGATATTTAGGTGTTTCCTTTTAGGGTTTAGGTTTGATACCTTAGAATGTAGAATTTAGTTCTAGGTCTAATTTGATGGTTTGATCTTTGAAATTAATGTGGTAGAGTCATGATTGACCTAGATTCCCATAGTAATTTTTGTAGGATTTTACAATTGATTTTAGTATTTTAGTTAGGACTAACTTTAGTACTAGGTTTTAGGTGATCCTAATTTACTAATTCAACTAGTTTAACTTCCTTAGTCCCCTTAGATTAGGGTTTGTGCCTGGTTTTCCTTTGGTTGAGATTGAAGACAAGGGGAGGATGCTTGAAGTTGCTTGAAGTTGCTTGGAGCTTTGGATTTGCTTGTGCCTGAAGGTGTCTGATGAAGATTAGGAGATAGGACATAGGGATAGCCTTGTAGTTAGAATGATTTCTTTCACAAACATGGAAAGCATCTTGTGCTTCCATTCCTCCCAATGACTAAAAGTCCTTCTCAGATATTCACATCCCTCCTTTGGAAGGATGAGTGGCTTTATCTGGGAAGTAGAACTTTGAGGGAACCAGTCTCTCATAATGATGAACCCTTACAGGCTTCCTTTGGTTGTCAGTAAGCTGTTTATCATTTCCTCTCATCCTGTTAAATCAATTATCTTCTGGTTTGAGTATTTTGAAAGATGTTGGACTTGAGTTTGAAGATGAGGACTTCTTTGAAGAGTGTGGAAGAGGATGATTCCTTGAGCATTGCCATTGCAGCTGAAGCTTGAAAAGCTTGAAGAGCAAGAAGAACAAGTTGATACTTGAAGATCCAGTGGAGATTGAATGAAGAGCTGAGGCTTGAAAAAGAATTGAAGGATGAAGTTGACTCTTCTAAAGTGATTGAAGATTACTCAGAGAAGCTGAGGCTTGTAGGAGAAGAAGACCAAGTTGATACTGGTAAAGCAAAGAGAGCTGAAGCTTGAAGACTAAGTTGATACTTATGAAGAAGATTCAATTGAGATTGAGTGTAGAGCTGAGGCTTGAGGAATAAAGGATAAGTTGACACTTACACTGATGCTTGGAGAGCCTGAAGGAATCAAGTTGATACTTGTGGTTAGGAGTGAAGCCTGAAGGTGGAATTGACTGAAGAGCTGAAGCTTAGAGAAGAAAGAACCAGTTGAAACTTATGTTTGATGGATTGAAACCTAGAGAAGCAAGTTGATACTTGTCATGAAAGAGGATAGCCTTGAAGGGTGGTTGAAGTCTAAAGACTGGTTTGCTGTTAGAAGAGCTGAAGCTTGGGGGAGAGAGAGGGGTTGATCTGCTTTCTTGTCTGTTTCTTTTCTGTATTGCTGATGTGCCTTGTTTGATTTGCTTGATGCATTAGAATAAGTTCATATCTAGACTGACCTTAATTTAGGAGCATGATTGCACTAGAGGTTGAGTTGCTCCCTCTGCTTGTATTGTTACTGTATGGCTTTGCTTGCGGGTATTCGGTAGAGCCCAGCTCCCTTGCCCATGTGGTTTGTCTTGCTTGATAGCATTCCATTTTATCTGTATGATTACAGTCTCTTATATTTTGCTTGATAGCATGTTATTCTTCTGTATGACTGTTGTTATTCATTCTGGCTTGAGGTTGAGATAAGCTTGTGGAGGCTACTGCCCCACACACATTTCCTCCCTCACTTGCATTGCATGCATTTTACAGTCGTTTACTGTTTATCTGTTTACCGTTTAAGCTGATGCTTTGTCTGTTTCTCTGTATCATTGACATGATCCCCTAGGACTCTCACTCCCTTTGATAAGGAAGTGATGATAGAACGTTAGGTTGAAACCTATGCATGATAACTTCTAGGAGTTCCCTGTTTCAAACTTCAACCCTAGGATGAATCCTTGGCATGACAACAGTAGGACTTGATAGTCTCCCCGTAGTTGAGCCTGTTCTCTTCTCATCTCAAAACAGCTTAAGATACAGTAATCATGAATGATTTCTTTCGTACGTTACGAGCCTTAAGCTATCTGAGAAAGGATTGTTGGAGAGCTTCTTTTCAACAGTCTGGATGTTTAGTATGGTACCCTTTGGGTGACATGCGACGCATTCACTCTCAGGTCATAGTCTCTAGTGCGATTGAAATTGCAAACACAATAAAAAACACTTCTTTTGTAAAAGACAGAAAACAAACTTCAAACCCTTTTGCCCCGTGGGCCCATAATTCAAAGGAAGATTTTCTGAAGAAAAGAGTGTTGTTAAACTTCAGCGCCAACACAAACAGGCTTTGTCCCTAGCTGCTGGAACTGCTGTTTAACCCTACTCGATAAAATAGATGAATCTGAATTCCCGTAATCCGTAGTAGCCCGAACTACGTAAGCTCTGATCTCTCAAGCCTGTTGAGAGTACGTAGGCACAATACTGACGTATTGGCGAGCCACCTTCCCCGTAACCCTTAGTAGGTCGAACTACGTTGACTCTGATTTCTCATTCTCTGATGAGAATACGTAGGCATAAAGTGCGACGATTTTCCGAGTCATTTTCCTTTTCTGTTTAAGCCAGCCTTGATAGGTAGATAGATAAACCAACTCGTCCAGTAAACACAACAAGCGTGGATCCCGTCGAGTACGACGGACGTGAGGGGTGCTAATACCTTCCCTTTGCGTAACCGACTCCCGAACCCAGACAACGGTTGCGACGACCTTGTCTTACCCTTTTTCGTCAGGTTTTTCCGATCGTTTCCTTTCCCGCTCTGAGGGATAAATAACGAAAGGTGGAGACTCTTCTGTTTTGCCGGCACCTTATTTTCACGGAAGCGACAAGGTGTATTTGTGTTCTTTTGCCTTATGGTATCCAGACCATGGCTTATGCTCGTGTTATTATGCTTTCTCCGTTGAGTATCCAGACTCCGGTAAAGTCAGTTGGGTATCCAGACCCTAATGAATATTATTATGCTTTCTCCGTTGAGTATCCAGAATCCAGTAAAGTCAGTTGGGTATCCAGGCCTTGATGAATTTTATTTATGCTTTCTCCGTTGAGTATCCAGACTCCGGTAAAGTCAGTTGGGTATCCAGACCCTGATGATTCCTGTTTCTACTTTCTCCGTGGAGTATCTAGATTCCGGTTATTGCATAAAGCATCCAGGCTCCAGTAATTGAGTATCCAGACTTAGATTTATTAACCGAGTATCTAGACTCAGGTTTATTGCATAGAGCATCCAGGCTCAGATTTGCATAGAGCATCCAGGCTCCAGTTATTGAGTATCCATACTCAGATTTATTAACCGAGTATCCAGACTCAGGTTTATTGCATAGAGCATCCAGGCTCATATTTGTATTGAGCATCCAGGCTCCAGTTATTGAGTATCCAGACTCAGATTTATTAACCGAGTATCCAGACTCTGGTTTATTGCATAGAGCATCCAGGCTCAGATTTGCATTGAGCATCCAGGATCCAGTTATTGAGTATCCAGACTCAGATTTATTAACCGAGTATCCAGACTCAGGTTTATTGCATAGAGCATCCAGGCTCAGATTTGCATTGAGCATCCAGGCTCTAGTTATTGAGTATCCAGACTCAGATTTATTAACCGAGTATCCAGACTCAGGTTTATTGCATAGAGCATCCAGGCTCAGATTTGCATTGAGCATCCAGACTCCAGTTATTGAATATCCAGACTCAGATTTATTAACCGAGTATCCAGACTCTGGTTTATTGCATAGAGCATCCAGGCTCAGATTTGCATTGAGCATCCAGGATCCAGTTATTGAGTATCCAGACTCAGATTTATTAAGCGAGTATCCAGACTCAGGTTTATTGCATAGAGCATCCAGGCTCAGATTTGCATTGAGCATCCAGGCTCCAGTTATTGAGTATCCAGACTCAGATTTATTAACCGAGTATCCAGACTCAGGTTTATTTCATAGAGCATCCAGGCTTAGGCTTGCATAGAGCATCCATGCTCTAGTTATTGATTATCCAGACTTAGATTTATTAACCGAGTATCCAGACTCAGGTTTATTGCATAGAGCGTCCAGGCTCAAGTTTGCATAGAGCATCCAGGCTCCAGTTATTGAGTATCCAGACTCAGATTTATTAACCGTGTATCCAGACTCAGGTTTATTGCATAGAGCGTCCAGGCTCAGAATTGCATTGAGCATCCAGGTTCCGATTATTGAGTATACAGACTCAGATTTATTAATCGAGTATCCAGACTCAGGTTTATTGCATAGAGCGTCGAGGCTCAGATTTGCATTGAGCATCCAGGCTCCAGTTATTGAGTATCCAGACTCAGATTTATTAACCGAGTATCCAGACTCAGGTTTATTGCATAGAGCATCTAGGCTCAGGTTTGCATAGAGCATCCAGGCTCCAGTTATTGAGTATCCATACTCAGATTTATTAACCGAGTATCCAGACTCAGGTTTATTGCATAGAGCATCCAGGCTCATATTTGTATTGAGCATCCAGGCTCCAGTTATTGAGTATCCAGACTCAGATTTATTAACCGAGTATCCAAACTCAGGTTTAATGCATAGAGCATCCAGGCTCAGATTTGCATTGAGCATCCAGGCTCCAGTTATTGAGTATCCAGACTCAGATTTATTAACCGAGTATCCAGACTCAGGTTTATTGCATAGAGCATCCAGGCTCAGATTTGCATTGAGCATCCAGGCTCTAGTTATTGAGTATCCAGACTCAGATTTATTAACCGAGTATCCAGACTCAGGTTTATTGCATAGAGCATCCAGGCTCAGATTTGCGTTGAGCATCCAGGATCCAGTTATTGAGTATCCAGACTCAGATTTATTAAGCGAGTATCCAGACTCAGGTTTATTGCATAGAGCATCCAGGCTCAGATTTGCATTGAGCATCCAGGCTCCAGTTATTGAATATCCAGACTCAGATTTATTAACCGAGTATCCAGACTCTGGTTTATTGCATAGAGCATCCAGGCTCAGATTTGCATTGAGCATCCAGGATCCAGTTATTGAGTATCCAGACTCAGATTTATTAAGCGAGTATCCAGACTCAGGTTTATTGCATAGAGCATCCAGGCTCAGATTTGCATTGAGCATCCAGGCTCCAGTTATTGAGTATCCAGACTCAGATTTATTAACCGAGTATCCAGACTCAGGTTTATTGCATAGAGCATCCATGCTTAGGCTTGCATAGAGCATCCATGCGCTAGTTATTGATTATCCAGACTTAGATTTATTAACCGAGTATCCAGACTCAGGTTTATTGCATAGAGCGTCCAGGCTCAAGTTTGCATAGAGCATCCAGGCTCCAGTTATTGAGTATCCAGACTCAGATTTATTAACCGTGTATCCAGACTCAGGTTTATTGCATAGAGCGTCCAGGCTCAGAATTGCATTGAGCATCCAGGCTTCGATTATTGAGTATCCAGACTCAGATTTATTAATCGAGTATCCAGACTCAGGTTTATTACATAGAGCGTCGAGGCTCAGATTTGCATTGAGCATCCAGGCTCAAGTTATTGAGTATCCAGACTAAGATTTATTAATCGAGTATCCAGACTCAGGTTTATTGCATAGAGCATCTAGGCTCAGGTTTTCATAGAGCATCCAGGCTCCAGTTATTGAGTATCCATACTCAGATTTATTAACCGAGTATCCAGACTCAGGTTTATTGCATAGAGCATCCAGGCTCATATTTGTATTGAGCATCCAGGCTCCAGTTATTGAGTATCCAGACTCATATTTATTAACCGAGTATCCAAACTCAGGTTTAATGCATAGAGCATCCAGGCTCAGATTTGCATTGAGCATCCAGGCTCTAGTTATTGAGTATCCAGACTCAGATTTATTAACCGAGTATCCAGACTCAGGTTTATTGAATAGAGCATCCAGGCTCAGATTTGCATTGAGTATCCAGGCTCTAGTTATTGAGTATCCAGACTCAGATTTATTAACCGAGTATCCAGACTCTGGTTTATTGCATAGAGCATCCAGGCTCAGATTTGCATTGAGCATCCAGGATCCAGTTATTGAGTATCCAGACTCAGATTTATTAAGCGAGTATCCAGACTCAGGTTTATTGCATAGAGCATCCAGGCTCAGATTTGCATTGAGCATCCAGGCTCCAGTTATTGAGTATCCAGACTCAGATTTATTAACCGAGTATCCAGACTCAGGTTTATTGCATAGAGCATCCAGGCTTAGGCTTGCATAGAGCATCCATGCGCTAGTTATTGATTATCCAGACTTAGATTTATTAACCGAGTATCCAGACTCAGGTTTATTGCGTAGAGCGTCCAGGCTCAAGTTTGCATAGAGCATCCAGGCTCTAGTTATTGAGTATCCAGACTCAGATTTATTAACCGTGTATCCAGACTTAGGTTTATTGCATAGAGCATCCAGGCTCAGAATTGCATTGAGCATCCAGGCTCCGATTATTGAGTATCCAGACTCAGATTTATTAATCGAGTATCCAGACTCAGGTTTATTACATAGAGCGTCGAGGCTCAGATTTGCATTGAGCATCCAGGATCCAATTATTGAGTATCCAGACTCAGATTTATTAACCAAGTATCCAGACTCAGGTTTATTGCATAGAGCATCTAGGCTCAGGTTTGCATAGAGCATCCAGGCTCCAGTTATTGAGTATCCATACTCAGATTTATTAACCGAGTATCCAGACTCAGGTTTATTGCATAGAGCATCCAGGCTAATATTTGTATTGAGCATCCAGGCTCCAGTTATTGAGTATCCAGACTCATATTTATTAACCCAGTATCCAAACTCAGGTTTAATGCATAGAGCATCCAGGCTAATATTTGTATTGAGCATCCAGGCTCCAGTTATTGAGTATCCAGACTCATATTTATTAACCCAGTATCCAAACTCAGGTTTAATGCATAGAGCATCCAGGCTCAGATTTGCATTGAGCATCCAGGCTCCAGTTATTGAGTATCCAGACTCAGATTTATTAACCGAGTATCCAGACTCAGGTTTATTTCATAGAGCATCCAGGCTCAGATTTGCATTGAGCATCCAGGCTCTAGTTATTGAGTATCCAGACTCAGATTTATTAACCGAGTATCCAGACTCAGGTTTATTGCATAGAGCATCCAGGCTCAGATTTGCATTGAGCATCCAGGCTCCAGTTATTGAATATCCAGACTCAGATTTATTAACCGAGTATCCAGACTCTGGTTTATTGCATAGAGCATCCAGGCTCAGATTTGCATTGAGCATCCAGGATCCAGTTATTGAGTATCCAGACTCAGATTTATTAAGCGAGTATCCAGACTCAGGTTTATTGCATAGAGCATCCAGGCTCAGATTTGCATTGAGCATCCAGGCTCCAGTTATTGAGTATCCAGACTCAGATTTATTAACCGAGTATCCAGACTCAGGTTTATTGCATAGAGCATCCAGGCTTAGGCTTGCATAGAGCATCCATGCGCTAGTTATTGATTATCCAGACTTAGATTTATTAACCGAGTATCCAGACTCAGGTTTATTGGATAGAGCGTCCAGGCTCAAGTTTGCATAGAGCATCCAGGCTCCAGTTATTGAGTATCCAGACTCAGATTTATTAACCGTCTATCCAGACTCAGGTTTATTGCATAGAGCGTCCAGGCTCAGAATTGCATTGAGCATCCAGGCTCCGATTATTGAGTATCCAGACTCAGATTTATTAATCGAGTATCCAGACTCAGGTTTATTACATAGAGCGTCGAGGCTCAGATTTGCATTGAGCATCCAGGCTCCAGTTATTGAGTATCCAGACTCAGATTTATTAACCGAGTATCCAGACTCAGGTTTATTGCATAGAGCATCTAGGCTCAGGTTTGCATAGAGCATCCAGGCTCCAGTTATTGAGTATCCATACTCAGATTTATTAACCGAGTATCCAGACTCAGGTTTATTGCTTAGAGCGTCCAGGATCAGGTTTGCATAGAGCATCCAGGCTCCAATTATTGAGTATCCAGACTCAGATTTATTAACCGAGTATCCAGACTCAGGTTTATTGCATAAAGCGTCCAGGCTCAGAATTGCATTGAGCATCCAGGCTCCGATTATTGAGTATCCAGACTCAGATTTATTAACCGAGTATCCAGACTCAGGTTTATTGCTTAGAGCGTCCAGGATCAGGTTTGCATAGAGCATCCAAGCTCTAATTGTTGAGTATCCAGACTCAGATTTATTAACCGTGTATCCAGACTCAGGTTTATTGCATAGAGCGTCCAGGCTTAGAATTGCATTGAGCATCCAGGCTCCGATTATTGAGTATCCAGACTCAGATTTAACCGAGTATCCAGACTCAGGTTTCTTGCATATAGCATCCTGGCTCAAATTTGCATAGAGCATCCAGGCTCCGATTATTGAGTATCCAGACTCAGATTTAACCGAGTATCCAGACTCAGGTTTCTTGCATAGAGCATCCAGGCTCAGATTTTCATAGAGCATCAAGGCTCCGATAATTGAGTATCCAGACTCAGATTTAACCAAGTATCCAGACTCAGGTTTCTTGCATAGAGCATCCAGGCTCAAATTTGCATAGAGCATCCAGGCTCCGATTATTGAGTATCCAGACTCAGATTTAACTGAGTATCTAGGCTCCGATCATTTTGAGCATCCAGGCTCCAGTTTGTTTCTTTGAGCATCCAGGCTCCAGTTTGTGTTTTTGAGCATTCAGGCTCCAATTACTTCGAGCATCCAGGATCCTATTTCTATGGAGTACCCAGACTCCGGTAATTTAGATTGTTACTTTTTGCCAATATGGTATCCAGACCATGGTGCCGCTTTCGATGTTTGTATTCTTTTTCCCCAACCGATTGGTTTTGAGATCAGTATAGCTATATTCAGATTTTATGCGGTTGGAAAATTTCCGGGTTCTTTGGTATTCAACCGTCTTTTACCTTGATTTCGTGAAAGCCGTTCACTTTTCACTCATTCAAGTCCAAGTTTCTTGAATAGGGGCAGCTGTTGTACCTCAAAATTTGCCCAACCTTTTCTTAACATGGTTTTTGTTTCATTTCATTTTGTTCTAGCATTTGCATTGCATAGCATATTTCATTGAATAGGGGATCAAGAGGTTGTGCATAGCAAGAGAAGTCTTCTTAGAGTGTTGAGCCTAAACAAGGGGTGTTACTCAAGCTTGAGTGGTCATCAGGTCATCTTGAAGTGGTCAATAGTCTTGTGAAAGGATGGATGGGTGTATGTGGGTCAGCTCCTAACTTGGAGGCCAATTGAAGAGCATTAGAGGATTGTGAATGCATGATTATAGATATAAGATGTTGAGAGAGCTCATTGAGTGCTTTGGGAGCCATTTGGAGCTTATTCAAGTTGTTGTGTGAAGTGGAACAAGCCACAGTCAAGAATGTTGCATCTAGGGTTTTCATCTGGTAAATCCTCAGTTAACTGTGAAATTGAAGGAGGTTACAACTCAATTCCAAGTCTCTATGGTCATGGGATGTTGTGTTGAGATGTCTAATATATCATTTCAAGATCAATTCATCAAGGATCAAGAGTGTGAGAAGTTACTAAATTAGGGTTCTCAGTGTAAAATTTGTTGTTTAGTCCCTAACTTCAAGACCACCTATCTCAAGATAAAAGTCTCATCTCAACTTTTGACCAACATTAAACTTATAGAGCATGTTCTTAGCTTTCTTTTGAGTATTATAAGTCCTTGATTAGATTTCTAGAACTCAAGTTATGATGCAGACAAGTTACAGGTCCTCAAATGAATGTGATTTTGGTCAACAAACGTCAACCAACTTCCAAGCCATTTTTGATCTAGAAGGATGTTTCTCCTCAACTTTTGGCCAACATGAAAGTTGTAGAGCATGTTCTTATATTTCCAAAGAGTACTATAAGTCATTCATCCGATTTTTAGAACTCACGTTATGAGGCTTGCAATTCAGGGGTATTTTAGGAAAGTGAGATTATAGGTCATAAAATTATAGGTCCATTTCACCAACTTGGACACTTCAAATGAAAATATTTTCAACATGAAACTTGCTCCAAATAGGGTCATTTGCATTAACAAATCATCTCTTGTCATGGTTGGAGCTTGGAGTGGAGAATTGGTGTTTGAATTTTTCATGAAAGAAGCCTAAAATGAGAAAATTGGAATTAATTCATTTGAGATCATTTTGAACCAAATTTATGCATATTTTGAGTGCAAACGATGTTCTAAATTCAATACCAAGTTTAATTTTGCAATTTGAGGTCATTTGGTTGGTTATTTTCATGGTTTCTTCACCATGAAGTAACAAATGGGAAATCCACCATAGAATCAAAACAAGGACCAATTGCTGGCCCTTTGATCAACTCAGGCCATGTGCAAATGGTTTGGAACAAAATTGAGGCTAGTGCAGTGGATAGAACACGAGTATGGCAAGTAAAAAAGTGAAGAAAAATTGAATTGGCAATTGGGCTTTAGGGCATGAAATAAGGCTCCATTCTCATTTGAACCCAATACATAAAAGGTTAGGAAACTTCCCAAACCCTCAGAGCTTGATTTGGTGGTGAAATTGCAGAAATAGCAACTTGAAAAAGTGAGAGAAAAGTGAGATTCGGTTTTGGAGTTTTGGCCATTATCAAGTGAAATTGAGCATACTAAAAGCTTCATTCAAGTGTTTGGAACGATTCTGGATGGTTTGCTTGAAGGTTCAGCCAAAGACAAGACTCAGTGGAGGTTCTCCACTAGGTAATCTTGAAATCACCATATCTCTCTATTTATGCCACGATTTTGTGCCATTTTTGCATATTTGAGACATAGGAATCATGTAGACCATTAACAAGTAAAATGAACTGGCATTTGAGTTAATTTCTGTTTGGAGCACAAAACTTGTTGTTTGCATTTTGGCCTGTTCTTGAGGTTTTAGAGTAAATGGATTGTGGATTTGAACTCTACATGAAGTGTAGATGAATTTTGGACACTTTTGTTGGTTGATTTTGAGTTTTACAGTTTATGCACTTTTTATATTTTTCTTCGATTTGCTGTGTGTTGCTCAAACATGAAAACCAAGGTTGGATTTGAGTTCCTTGTGATGAGAGGATGAATTTGGACTATTAGTTTGTCATTTTTGGTGAAGTTTTGATAATTGTGTTTTGGCAGCTACTGTTCACGGTGGTTGAGTGGCCGGAGAAGATGACCGGAAGGGATCTCCGGCCACCGTCTGTTTCCTTGGATTTTGTTTGACTTTTCATTGGAGAAGATGATGTCCTGGCCACACGATCTGATTACTTTCCATGTTAACGTTCATGATTAAGACACAGCGTGCACCTCCTTTGACTACACGCACGTGATCACATTTAAATTCTTCATTAATGCGTTGGCGTGCTCATAGCCACTTGATTGGATTACCAGTTGATCAGATGGCCCTGGTTGCTTTCCACGCTGGTCCTTCTGTTGACCAGCCCTGGTGGATCTTTGTTTGACCTAAATTCCTCTTGGGTGCTTTGGGCCTCTAGTTGCTGTTTGCACCCCCCCCTTTGGCCTAGCCTGGTTTTTGAACTGTTTTTTATTACTATTTGCACCGTTTGTCTTATTATTTTATTTTTATTTCCATTTTATTTTTGTTTATTATTTGTTTATATTTAAATCATTTTTAAATACTTCCAATTATCCAAAAAATCACAAAAATATTTTTTAGACACTTTGGGGTGTCTTCTTATTTTAGAAAATTTTTATTTTATTTTTTGATTTATTTTTCAATTAAAATTGGATTTAAATATCGGAAGTGTATTAATTGATTTAAATTGTGACATGGTGTGATCTTTTATTTGTTTCTCTCATTTCCTTTGGGTCCAATGACTAAAATTAAATCCTCATATCCATGATGAGTTGATTAAATTTTGAGGACCATTTTGCCCCTGGTTGGTTGACTTTAGGGTTGACTTTGGTGGCTTTTCTTTTGACCCTCGATTCTCCCATTTCAAAGTGGTACATCTTGAATATTATTTTCTTTTGATGGTGCTTTGAGGGGATATTGGCTTTGTGCTTTTGGCTTCTGTTTTCCAAATTGTTTAGCTTCTTTGTGCATTTTATTTGGTAATTTTTGAGTCTTTTTCCTAATTTTGAGATGACTTGCAAGTTAAGTCATTTCATAAGGTGGTTCATACAAGTGCATGACCTAGTTTGAATTGGAAATGACCTTTGTGGATCCATTGAGCTCTCAACTCTTCTTGTTTCACATAATAGACATATTGAGCTTGCTTTAGGTTCATTTTTAGGTCAAAATTGTGTTCATTGCTTGTTAATTGATGCATTGCTTTGTAGGCTTTCCACTTGTGCTTTAAGTGTTGAATGTATGTGAGACTTTGGTCTTTCTCCTTGCCTCTTCTTGCATCTCTTTGGTGTGTTTGTGATGTTTATCTTGATCACTATCTTCTTTCATCTTCTCTTCTGTCCTATGACTTTGGAATGTTATTTAAGGTAGCTTAGTCCCTCCTTAGGAGGAACTTGAAGCTTACCTAAAGTGATGAATCCATGAGGACTTTTTCTTAGTGATTTTGTCACACTTGTTTGTTTTCTTTTGATGCATCTCTTTCTCTTTTCTCTTTGCATCCTTATATGCATTCTTGGTTGAGATGAGCTTGTGGTGGCTACTGCCTCACACATATTTTCCTCCCACTTTCATCCTACTTGTGCATTCCATGTATGCATTCTTTCATTAGCATGTTTCCTTTGTTCTTTCTTCTTCTTCTTTTGTCTTCCTTCCCTTAGGATTTCTAATTTCTCTTATTCAAGATAGGTTATAATAGACATTAGGGTTCTAACCATGCATGATAACATTAGGTAGATGTTTCCCTTTTGTAATCCCAACTTTAGGTGCACTTTGTATGACAACGTCTAGGGTTTGGTCTAGTCCCCCTTTAGTTTGTCCCTTTCTCTTCTCATCTTCAAACAACTTCAATCCACTTAATAAAGATAATGAATATTGTGCCACGAGCCTTATACTTGGGAAATGGTAATTGAGTGGCTACCTCTCAATTACCTAGAGTGTTTAGTATACGTCCTTAGGACGATATGCGACACATTCGATCCTAGGTTTTAGACTTTAGTACAACATACATTATGAACACTCATAACTCAAAACACTTCTTCTCTAAAAAACACAAAAACACTTCAAACCTTTTTCATCCTTCGGGATCTTAATCAGGAAAACCTTTTCATAAGCAAGAGTGTTGTTAACTTTCAGTCCTATCGCAAACGGTAACACCTAAGTATCCTATGTTCGAGCTGCACACACCAACTGTTAGAACTGATTGTTAACCCTACTCGGGCCTAAAAACTTTTGAACCAACCTGTGGTCCTTTTAGCCCGAACTACATTTGCTCTGATCTTTCATACTAGATGAAATTACGTAGGCATAAGACGCGATGTCTTAGCGAGCAACCTTCCCCCCTTTTCTTTAGCCGTAGTTATTCGAACTACATTGACTCTGACTTTCCCATTGCACGAGGGAGTACGTAGGCACAGAGCGGCGATGCTCTGTCGAGTCACTTCTCTTTTCTTTTTCTTTTTTCCCTAAGCCTTTAGCTAGATAGTTTCAACACACCCTTTTAGATAGACAACAATGTGTGGATCCCGTCAAGTACGACAGACGTAAGGGGTTCTCATACCTTCCGCTTGCGTAACCGACTCCCAAACCTAGGACTTGGTTGCGATGACCTCGTCTTTTCCCTTTTTCGTCAGGTTTTTTCTGATCGTTTCCTTTCCCCTCTTTGGGATAAATAACGATAGGTGGCGACTCTGTTAGTCATTGTCGGCCTCCTTTTTTCGCAGTAGCGACAGAAGAGAGAAAAATAAAAAGAGGAAGTTTCAAAAAATATATGGAAAAAGAGGTTCATCTTCTTTGATCTTCCATATTAGTCAAGTCTTGATGTTAGACATTGTCTTGATGTGATGCACATGGAGAAAAATATGTGTGATAGTTTGATTGACACACTTTTAAACATTCTAGGCAAGACTAAAGATAGTAAAACTTCCCGTCTTGATATGGAGAAGATAGGTATACGAAAACAGTTGGCTCCAATAGAGAAAGGAAAAAGAACTTATCTGCCTCCAGCATGTCACACTCTATCTAAAAAGGAAAAGAAAATTTTTTGCGAGTGTTTGCAAGGTATTAAAGTTCTGTAAGATTACTCATCAAACATCAATAAACTTGTATTAATGAAAGATATCAAGTTAATTGGTTTAAAATCTCATGATTTTCATGTATTGATGCAACAACTTCTACCAGTGGCTACCCGCGGGATCCTAACAAAAAATGTGAGAGCAACTATAATGAGATTGTGCTTATTCTTCAATGCCATATGTAATAAAGTTCTTGACTTCAAAAAATTAGAAGATGAGGCTGCCATAATCTTGTGTCAATTGGAGATGTATTTTCCTCCATCATTTTTTGACATTATGGTTCACTTACTTGTTCATCTATTCAAAGAAATTAGAATTTGTGGTCCAATTTATTTAAGGTGGATGTATCCAATAGAGTGATATATGAAGATCTTTAAAGGATATACGAAGAATCATCACCGACCGGAAGCTTCGATTGTTGAAAGGTACATCAAAGAAGAAGTTGTTGAGTTTTGTAAAAACTATTTGCCGAATGCATATTCTATAGGAATTCTAAAGTCTCGTCATGCTAACACGGACATAAGAGGTATTCTAGGTCTAAATGTTAAGTCAATGCCTTGGTACGTAGTTATTCAAACACATTTCTATATATTGAATAATATAGATGAAGTTCAATCTTTCATAGATACTCGCAAAAGACTTTTGAGGAAAAAATATCCCCGAATGAGTGACAAGTTGTTATTGATAGAGCATAACAAGAGATTCATATATTGGTTTAATAAAAGTGTATCTAATGATCATAGTGCATCTGAGATACTTAAATGGTTATCGTACGAGCCAAAAAAATTTGTCATTACTTGGACTGCATACAACATTGGTCATTATACCTTTTATACAAAACCAAAAGATGATCGTAGTATAGTGTAAAATAGTGGGGTTATGGTTGAAGTCAAATTGATGTATTTCTCTAGTTC
The DNA here is from genome assembly GCA_963859935.3 of Lathyrus sativus. NCBI lineage: Eukaryota > Viridiplantae > Streptophyta > Magnoliopsida > Fabales > Fabaceae > Lathyrus > Lathyrus sativus. The sequence continues at coordinate 491,583,728 of OZ012741.1, forward strand.
GAAAGATAAGAATTTTGTATTGGCAACTACCGCATTTTATGGTGTCATTGATGAGATTTGGGAGATTTATTATGTTATTTTTAAAGTGGCTTTATTTAAATGCAAGTGGGTTTCCAATAATAGTAATGGTGTATACATTGATAACTTAAGATTCAACCGGGTCGACCTTGGCAAGGAATCTTTTATGATCAAACCATTCATCATGGCTTCTCAAGAAAAACAAGTTTTCTATGTTACCGACCCATCAAACATATCGGGGAAATGATCAATCATTCTCCAAGGGAAACACATTCCTCTTAGTGATGAAAGTCTTGATATTTTGTCCACACCTTCTTACACAACACAAGTTCTTACCTCATATGATGAAGTTGACGGAGATGTCATCCATGCTATTTAAATCAATCATGAAGAAGGCATATGGGAAAATTAACAAGTAAATAATCTATTCTTTATTCATACTATATTAGTTATATGTTATAGTTTCTAAGTATTTTTACTAACAAGTATAATAATTTGAAATCATAGGTCTTTAGAGTCAAGACACCAAGAGACAAGACACCAAAAGACAAGAAACCAAAACACTAAGTTACAATTATGTGATGTTATGTAATGTGCAAACTGTATGTTATTTGTTCTGATACAATTGAATATAATACAATTATGTGATATTATGAATATGATATAATTAATATTATTATGATAACTTTATCACAAATGTGAGTTGTATTTTTTGCTGTGATATGGTGAACAATAATACAAATTAAAAAATGGGATTAATTATAAAAGCAGGATAATATTTGTTAATTCTGCAGAAAATGTAACAATGGTTATATATCATAACCGTTATTTTTATCACAACGGTTTTTTGGAATCGAATCTAGGACCATTATTTTTATTACAGCGATTTTTTGGAAACCCCGTTGTGATAGGGCCCGCACTTTCCTGTTTATTACAACGGTTACTAGGCCGTGATTGTAAGTATCATATATACAATGACGCTCTACATAACAACGACTATGCTCACGTGATTATATATCATTCCCAACCATTATTAGATGGGTTTTCCGTAGCAGTGCCAATTGACTAAGAGAATTTATGTTTAATGTTAGCTAACTCTTTGAGGCTAATCTTCAATTGTCCCATGTAGAACTGTTCATGGAACAATTTCTCTAAGCGAGTCCAAACATGAATCGAACTCGCTAGGAGTGTAGCGAACCATGTGAAATCATTTTTTGTGAGGGAACTAGGAAAATACTTAACTCTCAAGCTTTCGTCATTGGCAAGATCTCTTGCTTCAGTCAGGCATCTCACCACTTGTTCGACAGTCGACTCACTAACATCTAATGAAAACGGTGTAAATTTAGGGACTTTCAATCCCCTAGGCAAAGGAGTTTGCAAAATGTAATCAGACAATGGGGAAATATAATTGGGCCTATGAAGACCAACATTTACTCCATTTCGCGCCATAATCCTTTCGACCATGGCAGCCAAATTATTATCTCCAGCCATACCATCATTTTGAACTTGATATATGACTTCATCAACATCTTGATTCCTATTAACTATCACTACCCTAGGTTCCTGTAACCTTGGGACTTGCTGTTTGACCCTAGGAGGTTCGACCCTAACTCCTTGATTTACTACCTCGACATGAGGCCCATTTCGCTGGACTTGTTTAATTGTAGGAACTTCCTCTAAGACTACCCCCTGGTTTTCGACTATCACATCTTTTCGAATATGTTAAGGGGCTTGCGGAACTTCAAAAAACTGCAATTCTAGTCATTTGCGCTGCCAATTGCTAATTTGTTTGGGTAGTGTTTTGAATCAAGGGGTTAAATATAGTGTCTGTTTGTTGGGCAGCATATGGACCATGTTGTGGTTACTTTTGTCCATTTGCTGTCTTAAAACCCCTTCTAAATTCATAGTAAAATTAGGTAACTGGACAAAATATCCCATCCCCGGGGGTAGGTTATTTCGGCCCATATTGTTAACAACAGAACCAGACCCCTGTATTGGCAAAAAAGTATTCACCACTAGGTAATCGAATGGTGCAGTTGCATTATGTAAGTTAGCCATCATAGAAGTTGGCATACCATATGGTTGGTCTCGACCACCTAAAGGCATGGTAAACCCAGTCACATATGGCCTAAACGAACTAGTTCTCACTGGAGGAGGGGTTAATGGTTGCCCCTGTGTCCTCACTGGGGATAAAATAGGTCCAGTATAAGCAATTGACGGTACTACTGTCGTACTTGCCATGGACAGAACCACTTCAGCCACAAAAGTTGTGACTGTCGTTTCTCTTATCGAAGGAGGAGACATTTCACTACTACTTGGCAGATTCGCCATTGTTACATGTACGCGTCTCCTTCTTGGTTTTGCTTCATTATCAGTGGTTACCTTGCCACTTCTTAATCTCATGCAACAAAACTACAGAAAACCAAAAAGTGGATAACTTTTCAAATATCTTTATAGATTCTAATTAACAACATCGGTTCCACCAGGTATTCCAATTTGTTTACAGGTTAAAATGACAAACAACCGCTAGTCCTATAAAGTTACTAAACCTTTGGTTGGTTATAAGATCGACTAGATTGATCCTATGACATGTGTTGTTAAGTTAGTTTTGATTTCAATAAATATGAACATTTATACAATGCTCTTTGAGTCTTTTCTAATTTTATCAAAAGGATGTTGTGAAATTATCTTAAGTAAAAGAAGAGCGTAAATTGCAAAGAGAATAAAAGATAAATTGCTTGAAGGTAAATAACAATGAAGTAAAATTACAATAAAGAAAACTGACTAAAATTTAAATGACTTTGATTGTAAAAGAAGGTATTCAAACGTACATTATCTCCAATCACTCTTTTCTCACAAACACAGATACTGAAAGTATGATGCAGAGTTTCTACAATTGTTGAACACGTTATTCTAAATGCTAAAATGTTCTATTTGTACTAAATTAGAAATAACCGTCCCCTACAATTATTTCGCTAGAATGTGCCACGTTCCCACTACATGCATTTTATCGCCTAAAAGCCTTCCATGTGTCCCAGGAAACGGATAAAACAAAAAGACGGTTACCGACCTTATTTTCACTTTCTATGTCGAACGCTTCCTTTGATGGACTTCGTCGAATTCCAATTCATGCAAAAATCTTCCTAAGTCTTGGACTACAGCGTCTCCTATGCATAAACTCCTTTGAACGGATCTTCTCTAGTCGAACCATACATTGCTTCATCTCATACATGAGTCTTCAAATTTCGACAGTCCCCTTCCAGCCTTCTCTACCATCAAAATACCTTCTGTTGTCGAATTCATCATGCCTTTCCTCAAAATATGACCTCAAACTTCTCAACTCACCTCCAACATTAATGAGTTTTGAAATTCTAGCCAACAACAATATAGAATTAAAAAAATAAGAGCTAAAGTACCATTAACTACAAATACACTTTTGAAGAAGATCTAT
>OZ012741.1:491589696-491667196 GCA_963859935.3 Lathyrus sativus
GGAGCTTCACCTCCCATAGAGTTATGACTTGCGGATGACACCACATCTCTCGCCTTCACGTCTAAGTTGAATGAATTGTTGCATGATACCGAAAGAGAGTACATGCTACTAGATGCAGCATGTACATCTTAGCGACATCCTCATAGTTCCCAGCTACAACAAGCTAGTCGTGGGTCTTTCGAAGTTAAGACATACGAAAGTGAACGCCCATGTTAAAGAAAAACTCCTTTTGCACGACCTTTTCAGAAACTCCCAAATCTCGTGCAGCAGTCATACATGCAAGTGACATGCTAAGAACATAAGCCGTCCATAATATGCCGCCGAGGAGAAGATGGAACAATGATGAGACATCATCCAGAGTGATAGTTATCTCCCCAAATGGAAGATGAAATAAAGATGTCTCCTTGTGTCATCTCTCAACAAATGCAGTAAGTAGTGGAACGTCGAGCATGGTGAGGGATTAGTGGGCAAAATTAAGGAGCTCGAACTCACGTGTGAGGGCAATACTCGTAGGTAGCTACACTTGTTTTAATGATGTCAAAACTTAGATAGGTAGAAAATTGTACTTTGGACGGTATCATTGTGTCACATATGCATACCTTATCCCTCTTGAGTCAAACATCATCCAGAAACATTGTTTGATACATATAGAAATTGTTCAATATATGCTTCATATAGGTTTGGTCATGTTTGTCTAGCTTACTATGTGATAGAGTACCTCAAAAGTTGCATGATACATGAAAATATGCATTTTTTCATATTTTGGGTCATTGAGTCGACTCAAACTTGTTTCGGTCGACTCATACAGAAAGCATTTTAAATTGTCTTCTCAAGAGTGCTTGCGTCGACCCTCCAGTCGAATCTTACTGTGTCCATTTCTATTTGTCTAATTCTGCATGCTTTGTGTCGATGCATGACCTGCTCCGGTCGATGCAAAGTTATGTTTTCTGCATAATCTAAAATTTGGGTAAGCTCAAGTCGACCCTCCTTTCTGCATAGGTTGACCACTCACGCGTTTTCAGTTAAAAATCTGTTACGTGAAACTGTCTTTGTGGTTGTTATGTTGGTTAATTATTTTTTACTTACATATATAGTGAGTTTTGCTCTTTCTTTAAAAAAACAAGAAAAATGGAAATAGATACTGATTGTTCTCATCATCTTCATCCTCTTCCTTGTATTTTCTCAACAATTACACATAATCATTTTTGTTGTGCATTCTGCTTGTTAGAGGTGATAACGTCCAAACATAGGATTGGTGTAATCGGGTTTAGGTTGAGAAATCAGTAGGTTTTTCTTGAATAAAAACATTAGGGTTTTATCCTCTAAGAATCTTGGAACTTGAGGGGTTTTTACATGAATCGGTCCATCACAGATTAAGTCGAGCGAAGGTAATCGAAGAACGGGTTGTTTCGTCGGTTTAGTAGCGGTAACCAGAGGATAGTGAGAGGAAGATTCGGGTTCGAAGTGTTGGTGATTGAAATCAGTCGAGCAAGATTTGAAGACCGTGTGGTTGTTCAAAGGGTGTGCCGTAATCGTAGATTTATTCATCGTGTTAGAAGGACTTGATTTAGCTTGAATTAAGGGAAGAGAAGGAATAGGCTATGCATCAACAATTGTGTTTGATCGTTTGATTTCTATTGCTTCTCTTGTAAACATTTACCAATAGGTTATATCTATATACAAGTTTCAATTCTAATTTTAGAATTGAGGACAGACGTACCCCGAGCAAGGACGACAGGGGAACTGTCTCAACAAATTGGTGTTCTCTCTTTACTTTTAAATTGCCTAATTTCTAAGTTTGTGTGCAAACAATTGAGTTAATCAAAATTATGATGTGAGTAGTGTTGAACCATTTTTGAAGCCTATTACAATCCTTGATTGTAATTGAACACTTAAGTACTTCACTCTCATATTGAAATTCACTTGTGGTGCCTTGCACACCAAGTCTTTGACTAATTGTGTGAACAACAAACGCTTATGCTGTCTTTTCAATTTGATTATATTTTTTCATGTACTGGAAATAGTCAAACCTTATAATGAATAAATTATGGTTGATGTGTGTTCAAATTAGTGATTCTTAACTCTCGTTTTTATCAGATTCCATAGGCTTTACGCATATCCGGTTTTTTCGCTAAAGGTTCGTTTTAGACAATATAGTTCCTCGGCCGCTTCCGCCTATAAACTTTTTAAAACCAAATATTGGTAGCGTCAACTCTATTTGTAACAAGTGATTTATCCAACCTCCCTTCTAGATCTGCTTCATCGTCTAACAAGTGGTATCAGAAGCACCGGTTCATTCCGTGCTTCACATATAACTTCTTAGAAAATGGCTAACGAACCAAAAGGGGCTTATAATATAACACCTGTTTTCTATGGTGAAAATTATAGTTATTGGAAAGACTATATGCGTATGCATATAAATTCCATTGACAGGAAGGTATAAAATGTCATTTTGAACAGTCCTATGGAAATAACTATGACCGATGAAAATAACATGATTGTGCCTAAGCCTGAAGCACAATGGAACGATGAAGACGAGAAAAAGTACAATTACGATTGAAAGGCTAAAAATATTATGATCTCCTCCTTGGGAGTTGATGAATACTATAGAGTTTCCCATTGTTTGACTGCTAAGGCTATGTGGGACTCATTACAAGTTGCCCATGAAGGAACAAATGATTTCAAACTAGCTAGAATCAATACTTTGACACAAGAGTTTGATCTCTTTCACATGGAACAAGGGGAAACCATTGTTGACATGCAAAATATATTTTCTCACCTAATCAATAGACTAAATTCACTTGGTAGACCAGTTTCCAATGATGTTGCCACTAACAAAGTCTTAAGATGTCTTACCAGGGAATGGCAACCAAAAGTCACCGCCATAAAGGAAGCAAATGATCTTATGACCTTGGGCCTTACAACACTCTTTGGAAAGCTTCAAGAACACGAGCAAGTGCTTCTTAGTCTCGAGCAATTTGAGAAAAGGGAAAAGAAGGAGAAGACAAAAAATGCGGAAATGAAGTCTATAGCTCTAAAGGCTTCTTGTTCAAAGTCCTATGCAAAAGGGCTGAGTGATTGTGATTTGAGTGATGACGAAGATGATGAAAAGAATGAGGATATGGGGCTATTTGTGAAGCGATACAATCGCTATGTAAAGAAAAATGGTATCCAACATTCCGAAAAGAATCTAGTCAATTTCAGAAAACAATCAAGATCTTCTAAGAATGAAGATAACAATGGAAGTAGAGTTACAGGGTCGTGCTTCAAATGCGTAAAAGTCGAACATTACAAGCCGGATTGTCCTTTGATGAAAAAAGACAAAGGAAAGGAGAGTAATCGGTCACATAAGAAACAAGTTAAGCCTGGAAGAGCTTACATCGCATGGGAAAGCGATAGCGAGTCATCCGAGGATGATAGTTCTAGTAACGAAGAAGAATCTATCAACCTTTGTCTCTCCGCTCATCAAAAGAAGAAAAACAAAAAGGTACGACATGCAAAATACGAAAACTCTACTAGATTGTCTCATTCTGAATTACAAACTGCCTTTGATACCTTACACCATGAAGCCAAGGAAGCCTTTAAGTGGTTGGCCTCAAACAAACAAATTTTTGCTCACTTAGAGCAAAAGATTCTCGATTCCAAAAGGAAATTAGAGGCTCTAAAGGCTTCCATAGTAGAAGGAACAAAGGTGTATTGTGAGGAAGTAAGAAAAAGAGTGGTTAACTTCGAGTGTGATACTTGTTACATTTGGAAAAATGAGGTTAGAAATCTCAAGGCTAAACTTAACAAGGCTCTAGAACTCAAAATCACATTCGCTATTGATAGAACACATTTTAGAAAAAGTATGGTTAATCCTTATCAAAAATATACATATATGGTCAAAAATCAAGATAGTAAAAGTGATACAAGAGTCAACTTTACTTGCTTGTATTGTTGCAAGAAGGGTCACACCATTGCTAAATGTCGCTTTAGGAGACTTTTAGTTCCTAAAGGGGTTTATCAATGGTTGCCTAAATGCAACCAAGATTTCACTCACAACCAAGGACCCAATAAACAACTGGGTACCTATTTTCATTGATTGTTTTTATAGGTACAAAGTCTTGAGACTACCGAGAGAAGATGGGTTCTCGACAGTGGATGCTCAAGACATATGACAGGAGACATATCTCTCTTCATTGACTTTGTGGCAAAGAAGAAGGGATTTATAACCTATGGAGACAACAACAAGGGAGCAATACTTGGAAAAGGTAGTGTAGGTAATCCTTCATCTACTACTATCTCTTATGTATTGTTAGTCGAGGGCCTTAAACATAATCTCATTAGCATTAGTCCAATTATGCGACAAGGGATACAAAGTATCTTTTTCAAAATATTGTTGCTTAATTGAACACAATGATAAAAAGAAGGATGTGTTTAATGGCTTGAGGGTAAATAATGTCTATATGCTAGATTTGAGTGAAGTATCATTGAGTAGCGACAAATGTCTCATGACTATGAGTGAGGATTCATGGTTGTGGCATAAACATTTAGCGCGTGTCAATTTTGACTTGCTAAACAAGATAGTTTCAAATAACCTAGTTATTGGCTACCCAAAATCAAGTTTACCAAGGATCAATTATGTGACGCGTGCCAAATGGGGAAGGAAAGAAGGATCTCGTTTAAATCTAAAAACATTGTTTCAACTAAGTGACCTCTTGAACTTCTTCATATGGGACCTATTTGGGCCATCTAGAATTAAAAGTCTAGGTGGTAACTACTATGGTTTTGTTATAGTCGATGATTTTTCTAGGTTTTGATGGACTATCTTCTTGGCCAGCAAGAGCGATACATTCTCCGCCTTTGAAAATTTTGCTAAACTTTCTCAAAATAAGTTAAACACAAACACCATATCAATTAGAAGTGATCATGGAGGTGAGTTCGAAAATTATATTTTTGAGGAATATTATGGTAGACGCAGAATTGATCATAATTTCTCTGCTTCGCGTACCCCTCAATAAAACGGGGTCGTGGAACGTAAAATCAAATTTTGGAAGAGTTAGGAAGAACTATGATCAATGAAAGTGGGCTTCCTAAATATTTTTGGACTAGCGCCATTAGTACGGCTTGTATGTTTTGAATAGGTTGCTCATCTCCCCTATTCTCAACAAGACTTCGTATGAACTTTAAAGGGGCGGAAGCCAAATGTATCTCACCTTCATGTCTTTGGTTGTAAGTGTTTCATGCTAAACAATAGATAAGAGAGTTTAGGCAAATTTGACTCCAAGGCAGATGAAGGTATCTTTCTTGGATACTCTCAGTCAAGTAAAACCTATAGAGTATACAATAAGAGATTACTTACAGTTGAAGAGTCTGTTCATGTCACATTTGATGAGTCTTATCTGAAAAGTGTCGGAAAAGGTAGTTTATTTCACGGTGCATGTGTATCTTTTAAAGACATACTCAAGGATGCTGATACATGAATTGATCAACCTAACTCAGTCAAAGTTGAGGAGGAGAAAGATCACCACCATGAGGGGATTGAGGAAGTTCATATGTCCAACACCGATGATCTCCCTCCAGCATGGAAGTCTTCTAAAGACCATCCATCGACAATATTCTTAGTGATATCTCAAAGGGAATGACAAGTCGATCAAAGCTAAGTAATTTTTGTTATCACTTCACTTTCGTTTCTCAAGTAGAACCTAAAACCCCAAAAGAGGCATTACTCGATGAATATTGGTTTCTATCAATGCAAGAGGAAATCAATCAGTTTAAAGAAATGAGGTTTGAGACCTTATCCCTCTGTTGCGGTGAGAATCAGATGTCAAGCTATTGATTAACTTGAATCTTAATTCATTAAATTCACAACCGGAATTTGATTTATCCAAAGGAAATGTTAAAGAAAGAAAGACCTTTTGCGCGATGTAACAACAACGCTAAGAGATCGGGGAACGAGGGCTGGTTATGCCTAGGGTAGGTATTTCACATCCTAAACATCTGTAGTACTCTACAGGAACCTTTTGTATGTTTGTATGCTAAGTCAATTATGTTTAATATTTTCCAGGGTATGGGGAACGAGGTTTAGACATAGGTTTTATGTTTCTAAGTTTGCTCGCAAAGATATTTCATCTTCTTCCTACGTATCCTAACTAGGATAGAATCAGAGCATTCGTAGTTCACCTTACTAGGGATAGACGAACACTTGATTATGATCAAGGTTCAAAAGGGAACAAACATAACAATACTTGTATAGAGTTTAACAAACTCTCTAGATCTAAGTTGAAACACTCAAACAAATTGACTTTGATAAAATCCAAGAGGGGAGTGAGTAATCATGACAATGATCCTCACATAGAGTTGACAAACTCTATCTTAAAGTTCTAATTGAAATATACTCCTAACAAGGGGTAGGTTTTCTAGACTCAAGGAAAAGTCTAATGGATATAGGTTCTAACTTAACTAAGTTAAAGGACCTAATGACTTAACCAAGTAAAAAAGGGGGGTAATGAGTTATCTATGACAGTGAAGTCAATAGAGAGACTTTCCTTTGGAATAAGGGCTAACCAAGCAACTGGATGAGAACTAACAAGTTCCATCACTTGGGGAGAACTTAAAAAAGCTTAAGCACACATAAGCATTCATTCAAACATGTGTTGTACCCCAAAATTTGACCAACCTCTTTCTTTACTTGGCTTATGTTTTATTTCATCTTTAGCATTTGCATTTGCATAGCATTGTCCTTTATATGGATCAAGAGAGGTTTTCCATTTAATAGGAGAGTCTCTAGGGTTTCAATCTCAAGCAAGAGTGCTTATTTAAGTCATCAAGTGCTTACAGTCATCAGGAAGTTGTCAAAGCTCTTTGAGAGAGAAGATTGATGTATGTTGCTTACCTCCTATATTGGAAGTCAATAGGGTATCATCAGGGGCTTATGAGGCCATGGTTATGGATAAGAGATGTTTGAGAAGCTCATTGAGTGCTTTGGAAGTCATTGTGGAGTTTATCTAGCCACTCCTTCATCTACAAGAGGTCACAATCAAAGGTTGTATACCTAGGGTTTCTTCTGGTTAATTCAAAGTCATTTGTGGACTTGAGGGAGTTTGAGACTTAGTTCTAAGTCATTAAAGCCATGGGAAGTTATGTTAAGACATCTAGGATGTCATGTTGAGTTCAAATCAAGAAGAATCAAGAGTCAAGAGGTTACTAAGTTAGGGTTTCAAAGGATCCCAGTGTAAAATCCCCCTCTTAGTGCCCAACTTCAAGGACTATTTACATCATGATACAAGTTCAATCTTACTTTTATGCAAACATGCACTTGTAGGGCATGCCCTAAGCTTTCTTTTGAGTACTAGAACTTATCCATTGGGTTTGTGGAACTCAAGTTATGATCCCATCAAGTTATAGGTCTCAGATGAACATATTTCTGGTCAACTAAAAGTCAACTCACTTCCAAGGCACTTTTGACCTAGAATCAAGTTTCTCCTCAACTTGAAGTTAATATGAAAGTTTTTCCTTATGATCTTAGTTTTCCAAAAATTCCTAGAAGTCCTTGATATCATTTGTGGAACTCAAGTTATGGACTTTACAAGGCAGGGGTATTTTGGGAAAGTTTGATTATAGGCCATTTGCTACATAGGTCATTTTCATGCCACTTGTGTACTTCAAATGAACTTTCAACCAACATGAAAGTTGCTCCTAGGGACTTCCTTTTCATCATGAAACTCAAGGATCATGTGAATTATGGATGGTGGTGAGCATATGGATGAATTTTCAAGAGAAAAATGGACTTTAAAGTGTGATTTGAATTCAATACATTATAGGCCATGTTTATGTCCCATTTTAATACAATTCTCTTCATAACACACCCATAACAAGATTGCACATTTTGGTTGTGGCACATGAGAGCTAAAAACACGTGAAATTCAACTTTCTTCACAAAGAAGTTTCAACTTCAAACTTCCAAATTGGATCAAACCAAAAGCCCAAACCATTTCCCATGTAAAATTGAACTCATGTGCTACTAAATTAAGGGATTTTCATGTGTGTATGTAAGTAATTCATGTGTACATGAGGAGCTTGCCATTTTTGGGCATTTTTCAAATTCATTAGATTAAGGCTTCATGGGTCTTCCAATTCATCAGATATCCATCATATATAAGTAATATTTCGCCCTAAGAACTCAGAAGTGCAATTGGAGCAAGGGAGAGCATTTTCAGTTTTCAAATTCTCAAGGTAAATTCAAAATCGTGTTTCACTTTTCTGTGCAAATCAACTCCAATTGAAGATCAATTAAGCTTCCTTGAGGAATTGGAGTGGATCTGGATCATTAGAAGCAAGTTTGCACATGGTTGAAGCACCAACAGAGTGTCTCCATTCAGTAAGTTTCTCCTTCATATTTCTCTCATTTTAGGCCATGAATTAGCTCATACTGGTTGCATCTGAAGCCTACCTTGTATAGTCCATGTTTGATCCATTATTGTTCATGTTTGATAGATTTTTCAGTTGTGTATCTCAAACTTGTTGGCTTCGATTCTCTTAATTTATGAAGTTTTAGGACGATTGGATCTTGGATTCATGACCTACCTGAGCTCAGCTTTATTTTGGTACCAATTTTGTGAAGTTTGGTTGAGATCTGGTGACCTGAGCTCCGGCCACCTCGCCAGAGAAGACGACCGGAGCTAGGGCTCCGGCGTCTGGTTATTTGACCTCAGATTTAAGGTGGCGCAGGCGTTGAATGTTTGACTGACTATGTGTGTGTTTCCAATTGGCTTGACCGTGTACACTTGGAGTGTTGACTCCACGTTGTTTAATGAAACGCAGAGTTTCATTAAACTCTGAGTTTGGGTTGGATTGGGCCTCTTGTGCTATTGCCACCCCCAGATTTCATAGCCCATGGCGCGTTCAACTGAATTGCTTTGTATTCTGAGATTACTCATACGCCTCCTTCCATTTTGTGCTTTATTTTATTTCTTTTATTTTCTGTTTTGTTTTTTTAATTATTAAAAATGCTTCCAAACATCAAAAAATTCAACAAAAAATATTTTCCAACACTTTGAAATCTTAATTAATATATTTTTTAATTTGATTTTCTTTTATTTTCAACTTAATTTGAATTTTGTGATTGGAAGTGTTTTTAATATGGTTCTTCTTTGATCATGCTTGCTTGATGGACCATTTGCAATCACCAATGAGTGAGGTTTCTTCTCCATTTTGTTGATGGATTGAGGTACCTTTGAGGCTGATTTTGGTCAAGGTTTGACCTATTCTTTTTTGACTTTGTGTTTCTTTGTTTGACCCTCGACAATAATTCCTCAAGGTGGAGCACCCTATTTGATCAAATCATTTGGTGATGCCTTGATTGGAATTTGGTTTGGATGCTTTGGACTCTAGTTTCCAACTTTTTTAGGTGCTTTGTGCATTTTATTTAAGATTTATTGAACACTTCTTCTATTTTTGGTGAACCTTGCAAGTCAAGTCACCCTAGTTGAAGTTCATACAAACTAGTTGACCTAGTTCCTTTGGGAGATGACCTTTGTGGATCCCATATGCATCCTATGCTTCTTGATTCACATTCTTGACATGTTTAGGATGCTGGTTCTAATTTTATAGGTCATACACTTGTTTGGTTGGTGTTGCAAGTCACTTCAAAGTTGGGCTTTCCATTTGTGCTTGAATGTTGAAAGTGGTTTGAACTTTGGTTCTTTCCCTTGCCCTATCTTGTGATTTGTCTTGGCCTTGTTCTTTCCTTGGTTTGTGAACCTTCTTCTCTTGTTCTCACTTCTGTCCCTTGGACTTTGAACTCATTCAAGGTGATTTGGTACTCTTTGCTTGTACTTTGAGTTTGCCTTGAATGAGATGCCACTTTGAGAGCTTGTTTGTGCTTTCTTTTTGCATGATCAATTTGATGTATTTGGTTGAGATTCTTCTCATGTTGCTTTATGCCCAAGCCTATTCTCCCATCTCACCTTGATCATGGCCTCTTCTTTATGCTTTGGTGTTTACCTTTTGATTAGTGATTGATGTTTGAATGGTTGTAGGAGTTGTAACTTCTCCCATTTCATCTCACTTTTGCTTGGGACTTGTTTAAATTCTTTTGATTGCATTTCTCTTTTGTTTTGCATATCTTTGTTTGTTTTCAAGATGTTGAGATGTGCTTGTGGTGGCTGCTGCCCCACACTTCTTTCCTCCCTCTTTTCTTTGTGTGACATTTTATGTTTGCGTCTTTTTCTTCCTTTTCATTTGTGATTGATTATCTTGTGTTTACTTGGATCTTTGCCATGATCCCTTAGGATTCCTAGTCCTTTGGGAGTAGGAGAGACATTAAGTGTTCAATCCAAGCATGCTAACATTAGGATAGTCTTTTCCCATCTTAATCTCAATCATAGGAGCACAGTGCATGATAACATTAGGGTTGAGTTAGTTTCCCCTTAGAGTCGTGTCTTCTCTTCTCATCTCAAAACTTCTTCAAAACATGTAATAAAGGATAATGAGTGTTGTATGCTATGAGCCTCAAGTACTTGGGAAATGATGATTTGAGACCTCCTCTCAATTGTCTAGAGTGTTTAGTGTATGCCCTTTGGGCGATATGTGACACATTCGCTCCTAAGTCATAGTATTTAGTGCAACATGAATTACAAATACAATTCAATTCACTTCTTCTTCATAAAAGACTCAAAAACAAACATCAAACATTTTGATCCTTCGGGATTATTTGAAAACCATTTTCAAAGAGAGTGTTGTTAACTCTTGGTTTTACCGCAAACAGGTAACGCCTAAGTCTCCAATGGTCGAGCAACAATACACCTAACTCCTAGAACAAAGGTTTAACCCTACTCAGTTAAAACACTTGAAACCAACCTGTGGTCGTGTCATCCTGAACTACGTTTACTCTGATTTCTCGTACCAAACGAGGATACGTAGGCACAAGACGATGATATCTTGGTGAGCAACCTTCCCCACCTTCACCTGTAGTTTTCCGAACTACGTTGACTTTGACTTTCCCATTGCATAAGAGAGTATGTAGGCATAGAGCGGCGATGCTCTATCGAGTCTCTTTTCTTTTCTTTTGTCTTGTGAGCCTGTAGCTTAGATAGATTAACACCATTTTAGATAGACAACAAGCGTGGATCCCGTTTAGTACAACGGACGTGAGGGTGCTCATACCTTCCCCTTGCGTAACCGACTTCTGAACCCGAGATTTGGTTGTGATGACCTGTCTTTTCCCTTCTTCGTAGGTTTTCTTCGCTCGTTTCCTTTCCCTCTCTTTGGGATAAATAACGAACAGTGGCGACTCTTCTGTCTTCCGCTGGCCCTTTTTCGCAGTAGCGACAGCTGGCGACTCTGTTGGGGAACAACCCATCCCCTATGCGAGTCAATCCTAGCGCTTGTGTGTTTTATCTTTGGGTGTGTACATATGTGTTGTACTTTACTTGCATTTGCATTTTACTTTCCAGCATTGTTATATATCATTGTTGTTGTGTTGTTAGGTGGGAATGTTCCACTGTATGATAAGCCAAAACCCAAGCTTGAGTATAACCATAACATTAGAAGTGAAAAGTAGCGGTGAACCTGTATGTTTTGCATGCACTAGTTCCCATAAAATTCACGCTCAGACGAGATTATCTTTGATGACTACCTTTCCAGTCTGTTTTGGACAGTTGAGAGGATGTTGGATCTGAGGATTGACGACTCTGGGGATCGATCATTTGGAAGTCAGCTAAGTGAGGCCGCTTCATTAGACTATGATGCTAAACCAAAAATGGTGAATGTATCATCATTTCCCGAAATTTTGTGATGCTGATGACCGCATAGGATGCCAGACCTTGTCAGAGATAGGTTCATACCTGTGAGTGGGAAGGGTTATGCAGGAAACCTTGACCTTCAACCTACCCAGCTTTCTCGTCAATCTAAACTTTTGATCCTTGATACAGTGGGTCCTTATGTCAGTGTTGTGTTATTTACTCGCCGAGGCGAACCACTGGTTCATCTCAGTCAACAGCACATCAATCTTGATCCCCTGTTGCATTTTCATTTTCATTTGCATATCAACATTTACATGTATTCATGTTGCATGTGTATATTTTCCTCTCGATTCTAGTGAGTTATTCCACTTCTGACATGGAGCCTAGTTTGAAGAAGACTATTGTGTACAAGTTTCCTACCCCTGACATAGGGTCTCTGCTATGTTTGATTTCTGTTGTTGATCGTACTGTGATGGAAGATTTCAAGTAGTCATATGGGAAGCTTTTGAGTTGTGTCTGCAAAGCTTCAACATTTAAGTTGGGAGGTCTTCATACATTACTTCAGTTCTATGATCCACAGTTGAGATGTTTCACTTTCCCGGATTATGTGTTGATGCCTACTTTAGAGGAGTTCTCTATGCTGCTTGGAGTTCCTATTTTGGATCAGATGCCTTTTTATCATACTGAAGCTGAGCCTAATTTGACTAAGTTGGCTAATTCACTTCATCTGGATGCTTATGAGTTAGAGGGTAAATTAGTTAGGAGGAATGGAATGCCTGGTTTCCCATTGCCTTTTTTGGTTGGCAAAGCTCAACAGTTTACAAAGGAGGGATGTCGGGTTGTCTTTAATGCCATCTTGGCCCTGTGCATATATGGTGTAATGTTGTTTCTGAATATTCCAGACTTTATGGATTTGGATGCTTTCCACATATTTGTCTCCAAGAATCTTGTACCTACACTCTTGGGGGATGTGTATCACTCTGTGCATTACAAGAATGAGAACAAAAGGGGAAAGAATGTGTCTTGTTGTGTACCTCTTTTATACAGATGGTTTGTGAGTCACCTTCCCAAGTCTGGTCCTTTTGTTGATGCTGCAGATATCTCAGAGTGGTCAGAGAGACTTATGGGCTTGACTTCTGAGAATATTGTATGGTTTGATAGAGATCAGTTGGGTACAAATATTATCTTTAGCTGTGGTGGTTTTCCTAATGTCCCGTTGATTGGAAGGAAATGAGGTATTAACTACAACCCAGCTCTTGCAGTGAGGCAGTTTGGATATGCTCTGAGGGAACCTCCGAAGGAAGAGGAAATACAGGAATCTCTGTATTTCACTGGTTTGCTTGAGAGTGAGACCCTAATTAGAGTGGAGAAATCCTGGAACAAGATTCACCGTAGAGGGAAGGCTTCTTTGGGAAAGAGCAATAGTAGAGCTTATGAACCTTATGTGGTTTGGATTTAGGAGAGAGCTGAGAGATTGTTGATGTTGTTTCCAGTTTGTGAGCCTCTATGCCCTTTGATGATTGAGGAACCGGCTGCAATTGATATCCAGAGATATAATCAACTATGGTCCGAGAAGGAGGAGTTATGTAAGGAAAACGAGGAATTGGAAAAGGAGATTATTCAGCTCAGAAGTGAAAGAAATCAAGCCACTTTTTCATCCAAGAAGCAAACTGAATTGGTGAAGAAGCTGGGAATGGAATTAACAGAAGAGATTCACGCTCGAGAGCATGTAGGCTTGGACTTGAAGAGTGTTAGTGATGTCCTCCGAAGTAAGAAGAAGGAGTTGGAAAGGGCACAATTATAGATTTCCAAGTTCAATGACCAATGGAATGCCATCCTAACTAACAACAAAGAGCGAGAAGACGGACTACGGCAACAGATTGCTAAGTTGAAGGCTCAACTTAAGGTGAGGGATGAGAAAGTTATAGCTGAATCCTCACGCCGACGCGAAAGTGACTACAAGCTAAATGAAGCTCTTGCAACGTTGGAGGACTTCAAGGCAAAAGCTGATGTGAAGAGGTGTAAGCTTGGGGAAGCGTTTGGTGAAGGTGCCTGTGAGGATTATGCTCAGGGCTTGCAGACCACCATTTACTGGAGAGAGTTGCTCATCCGAGGGTTGATTTCTAGGCCAGACCATCCGGATACGAAGGAGTTGTAGGAGGATTTCCAGGCTCGTTGTTGTACTTGACTGTATTCTCTCTCTTTGTAGTTGTTGTTATGTTGTATCTTGACCATCACTAGACTTGTTGGATGAGGTCATTGGGATTCCATTGTATTGCTGCAGCACTGTGCTATGTATCTAACTTTTGGCTCTCATTTTATTTATGAGAAGATTGCTCTATGCTTATTTGTTGGTTCTCCATTGTCTTGCTGCTCTCGTGGAACTGGAATCGAGGGGAAAATTTTCCCTAAAGCATATTTACATGTCTGCATACTGCATCATTTCTCATTTTGCATCGCATGTGCTCCGGAATTGTTAACCTTATCTCTTCTCTGTTGTTTGTTCAGCTTGTTTCAGGATTGACAACCAAGCGACTCATCGCTACACAACCAGGGGAAATCAACACAAGATTATGGATCAGATTCAAGCTGAGCTTCAGGAATTCCATGATAGGATGGCCCAGTTCATGGATATGATGCAGGGGGTTGCCAATGGCCAAGAACAGCTGAGAACTGTGGTGCAACCATTAATTGCTAGGGTTGACGGGAGTGGTGTACTTCATGGTGGAACTGCTGTTATTCCTCCTCATAATGATGGTGGTATTCCACACGCTAATATTGTTCCTACAGTTGTTATCCCTCCGGGAAAAGGAAATCAGACTGGAGTTCACATTCCCAGACCTACAGGTGTTGTGCATGGGAATACTGCCCCTCAGTGGGAGGAGGATGATCAAGAAGATGTTTTCTCTGTGAGAGATGTTGGTGATGGTATGCCATCTGACGCAAGCAGGAGGCTTAAGTTACTCGAGGAAAAGATGAAGAGTTATGAGAATCAGAATTCCTTGGGGTTAGACATGGCAAACCTGAAGGTTCCTTTGATGTTTAAGGTCCCGAATTTTGATAAGTATAGGGGGACAACCTGTCCTAGGGTTCATCTACGTTCTTACTATCGCAAGCTATCGGCGTACTCCGACAATGAGAAGTTGCTCATGCACTTCTTCCAGGATAGCCTCTCTGGTCCGTCTCTGGAATGGTACATGGGTCTAGATCCTGTCAACATCAGAAGCTGGAGGGATTTGGCCAAGGCGTTTGTCAAGCATACCAATACAACAGTGATTTGGCGCTGAACAGGGTACAATTGCAAAACTTGTCTCAGAGAAATAATGAAGGTTTCAAAGAGTACGCCTATAGATGGCGTGAATTGGCAGCTAGAGTGCAACCTTCTATGGTGGAAAGGGAGCTGATAGACATGTTTGTCGCTACACTACCGGGGGTGTATTACGAGAAACTGATAGGCAACATGTCAAGAAGTTTTTCAGATCTAATCATTACAGGAGAAATACTTGAGAACAGAATCAAATTGGGTAAAATTCAAGCCGGTGAAGGATCCTCAGCTGGAGGAGGTAGGAAGAGTTTCGCCAATAAGAAGAGAGAGGGGAAACAAATGCAGTATCAGGTTCCCAAAGCAGAAATAAGAACAGAAATCAGCAGTACCGTCAATAGTAACCTTAAGTTGCAAGCATTACAATTCTAGCGGTACCACCATAACAACAACAACAAAATTATGCTTCTCGCAGATTCCAAGATCGGGGCAGGGCAGTAAACATACAGTTTGACGCGCCACCGATGCCATACTCAAGGCTACTCCAACACTTGATGCAGTTACAGTTAATACAGAAAAGGACGCTGGCTCATTTAACTAGCGCACCACCTCTAGGCTATGATGCTAATGCCCGGTGCGAATTTCACTCTGGTGCTCCAGGCCATAACATTGAAAACTGTAAAGCATTCAAGCATAAGGTGCAGGACCTTATAGACAGCAAATCCATCAACTTTTCTCATGATGCGCCCAATGTTGTGCAGAATCCTATGCCTAATCATGGGGCAGCTGGGGTCAGTGCCATTATTGAAGATGAAGGTTTGAAGTTGGTATCTGATGTTGAAGAGTTAAAGACTCCGTTGAGTTTTGTAAAGGATAAATTGTTGAGTGGATGGGTATTTTCTGGTTGTGATAAAGCTTGTGCAGAGTGTTTGATCCATCCTGAGGTGTGTGAGAAGTTGAAGAGTCATGTTCAGAAGTTAATGAATGAGGGTATTCTGCAATTTGACAGAGTTTCGGAGAAGAAGAATGAGAAAATAGTTGATGAAGTGAAGAATGAAGTTGCTATAATTTCAATTCCTTACAAGACAATTACTATTTCTGCACCTCCAAGGCCACCCACCATCATTGTTGCTAAAGCAGAGCCCGTACCCCATGAGAGCACCAAGGAAATCCCATGGAATTATAGGGCCGAAGTCTATTGTAATGGTCAGAAGCAAGAACTGAAAGATTCACCGTTGGATTCTGTGCATAATCTGGTAGGTGTCGGTGGGATAACTCGGAGTGGAAGAGTATTTTCATCTCCGGAAATGATTGCTGAGAAATCTGATAAAGGTAAAGGAAAAGTTATGGTTGAAGAGAGTTCTCAGACTGGTGAGAAGGAAGCCTTGTTAAAGGATGTGGAAGAGTTTATGCGCTTGATCAGGAAAAGTGACTACAAGATTGTAGATCACTTACAACAAACTCCGTCAAAGATCTCCATTATGTCACTGCTGTTATGTTCTGAGGCACACAGAAAGGCTCTCATGAGAATCTTGAATACGGCGTACGTGCCACAAGAGATTTCTATGAATCAACTCGAAGGTGTGGTGGCACACGTCAATGCTGGCAATGGACTGGGCTTTACCGATCTTGATCTGACGCCCAAGGGAGGAAATCATAATCATGTGCTGCATATCTCCATTGAATGCATAGGGGTTGTACTGTCACACGTATTAGTGGACACTAGGTCATCACTGAATGTGTTACCCAAGAAAGCTTTGATGAAGCAAGAAACTCGATGGATAACGTGAACCCCAAGTGATTTGGTGGTACGGGCTTTTGATGGGACAAAGAGGTCCGTTTTTAGGGAATTGACTCTTCCAATCCAGGTTGGTCCGGAGGTTTTTGATGTTGTGTTTTAGATTATGGATATTCAGCCAGCATACAGCTGCCTGTTGTGACGACCTTGGATCCATTCGGCGGGCGCCGTAACATCAACTCTGCACCAAAAGTTGAAATATATGATGGGTGGCAGTGTTGTTACTGTTTGTGGGGAAGAAGATATTATGATAAGTCATTTGTCTTCATTCAAGTATGTCGAAGTTGGCAGTGAGATTCACGAAACATTGTGGCAGGCTTTCGAGACCGTGCAGATCAAGGAGAAAACACCAACTGTAGGCAAGGTGCCTGAGGTTGCTATGTCATCTTTTAAAGAAGCACAAGCAGTGGTGAAATCTGGAGCATCTCAGGGTTGGGTCCAAGTTCTGAACATCCTCAACAAGCATGACTAATTTGGATTGGGGTACAACCCATCTTCCTCCTCGCAGAGCGCGCCACGTTATAAGGGACCCGTCTAATTCACCAGCGGTCGGGTGATTTTTGAGCAGATCAATGTTGTATCTGATGAAGAAGGTGACAGCGATTGCGACATGGATGCATGGATCCGGCCATGTACTCCTGGTCAGAGCTTAAACAACTGGACTATCAAGGAAGTCATCCAAGTGACTAGAGAAGAGTAATGATTTGTTTTCTTGATTATGTGGCCATATGTTCTACCCGGAGCATAGTGGTCTTTGTCTGAAGGGCCTTATCTTTTATGTTTAAACATCATTTTATCAATTAATCAAAGGGCGTTTTTCTTGCATTCAAATATTGTGATCTTTGTTCTTCTTGTGTTATTTTTAACAATAAAATGGCAATGTGGTTTGTGCTTGTTTGCATATCATTTTAAGCACTAAATCATCATCATTGCAGGTTTCACATTGCAAATGACACCGCTCCAGAATCGTCTATGACTCGCTTTGACTTTGATAATCCGATCTTTCAAGCCAAAGAAGAGATTGAGGAAGACGAAGACCTTCCTGAAGAGCTCACCAGGCTACTGAAACAAGAAGAGAAAGTCATTCTGCCTCATCAGGAGGAAATTGAGGTCATCAACTTGGGTACCGAGGAAGCCAGAAAGGAAGTTAGGGTAGGGGCTGCATTGTAGAGAGATGTCAAGCAAAGATTGGTTGAAATGCTCCGAGAGTATAGTGATATCTTTGCTTGGTCCTATGAAGATATGTCCGGTCTTGATATAGATATTATGGTTCATCGCTTGCCTTTGCGTGAAGAGTGTCCACCTGTCAAGTAGAAGCTCAGGAGAACCAGACCAGACATGGCAGTAAAAATCAAAGAAGAAGTCCAGAAGCAACTGGACGCAGGATTTCTCACCGTGACAAATTACCCTCTGTGGGTCACTAACATCGTACTTGCACCTAAGAAGGATGGTAAGGTAAAGATGTGTGTTGATTATAGAGACTTGAACAAAGCAAGCCCGAAAGATGATTTCTCGCTCCCCTACATTGACATGCTTGTTGATAATACCGCACAGTATTCAGTGTTTTCCTTCTGGACGGTTTTTCTGGATATAATCAGATTAAGATGGTGTCGGAGGATATGGAGAAAATAACTTTTATCACCCCGTGGGGAACTTTTTGTTATAAGGTGATGCCTTTTGGGTTGAAAAATGCATGGGCAACCTATCAGCGGGCAATGGTCACTTTGTTTCATGATATGATTCATCAAGAGATTGAAGTCTATGTTGATGACATGATTGCAAAGTCGCAAACGGAGGAGGAACATTTGGTAAATCTCTTGAAGCTGTTTGAGAGGCTAAGGAAGTTTAGATTAAGGTTGAATCCGAATAAGCGCACTTTTGGTGTACGGTCAGGAAAGTTGTTGGGGTTCATTGTTAGTGAAAAAGGAATTGAGGTCGATCCTGCAAAAATAAAAGCAATACAGGAAATGACAGCGCCAAAACAGAGAAAGAGGTTTGTGGTTTCTTGGGTAGATTGGGTGGAGGCAAATCACCACACATTACACAAGTCTGCAAGACATTGGTTAATGCAGGTTTCGATGATGACAAATTCCCTGGATAGATTGGAAATTATGAACTCCAGATCTACTAAACCAGATGCAACGTGTCACCCACCATATCCTCTTACGCTTGTCTTAAAACTTCTGAAATGAATATACTATGTGTAGATAAAATGCAATCATGACCAAAGGCATGAAAGACCTCAAACTGATGAATTTTTGCAGGTTTGCAGGACATGAGTCGACCATAGGGTCGGCGCATGCATCAGAACAATTCTGCACTAGTCAGCGCACAAGGCAATGCGTCGACCATAGGGTCAGCGCATGGAGGAATAACTTTCCAACTGGTCAGCGCGTAAAGGCATGAGTCGACCATAGGGTCGGCACATAATGGAAATAGATTTCAACAGGTCAGCACACGCCGACTGTATGGTCGACACACACTGATGAAATTTCCAGATTTCCAAAACAACACAGGCCATGCGTCGACGCACAGACCTGTTATGGTCGACCGTTTGCGCGGAAAATATGTTTTAAAATACTTCCCTCTTATATTTGAAATACTGTTATGTCTAGAATTATGTTGGCACTATATATACTTGTTTAACCACTTGTGTCTTTTACCATTTGATATTCTTTTGATTCATGTGTTCAAAAACAAGAAAGAGTGAAATTGGTGTCCAAGATTCATCATCTTCATCTTCAACATCTCACAACATTTCAATTACACACAATCATTTTTGAAATGCATTTGTGAGAGATTCAAGGTGATAAGGTTCGAGGCTTAGATTGGAGAATCAAGCTCGGGTTGAAGATTGTGAAAGGTTCTTTATTGAATAAAACCATTGGGGTTTTGCCCTCCAAGAGTGGTTTGAATTTTGGGGGTTTTTTGGACGAGATTCTTCATCAAAGGTCAATCGAGCGAAGGTGATTGTGAAGAGGTGTTCTTCACAAGTCTAGTAGCGGATTCGGTGATTTTGAAGGGAAGATCTCGGGGTCGATTTGGTGCTGTTGAGATCAGACGGAGCCAAAGGTTTGAACAACAAAGTGTTATTTAATAAGGTGGCTGGAGTCAGAGGTCCATCAACACAAATCGGAGAACTTGATTCATCTTGAATCAAGGGGCAAGGAGTGAAGGCATCTTTCAACACATTGAGATTTCTGTTGTATATTTGTTGCTCAATCCTTGTATAAACTGTTCATTCAACAGGTGATATCTATAAAATATATCTCAATTCTAGTTTTAGAATTGAGGGCAGACGTACCCCGAAGCGAGGACGACGGGGGAATTGCCTCACCAAATACTTGTCTTCTCTATTTTCAGCATTTACGTTATAGCTCAAAATAAGTGATTTTTGTATAAGCTCTAGTGTCTAAATTGTGATATCAATTGAGTAAGAGGTTAAAACTCTGTTTTAGACTCCAAAGTACAACAAGACATTGTACTGGGCTGGTTGGAATCACTTACTCAACATAAATATCACTTGGAGTGTTTTTGCACACCAAGTGTTTGACATATTGCTTGAACCAAAATTATCTTACTTGTGCATCTAGTTTTGGTTTAATTTTTTGAATCATTGGAACTAGGAATCCTTACAACTGAAGTAAATAATTGATAAGTGAGATTAGTGTTGTGATTCTATTTTTCCAAATTGTCATTAATCTAAAGGCTTACATATATCCGGTTTTCCAATAACCGTTCGTTTTAGATTATATTTTCCTCGGCCGCTTCCACACTTAAAACATTCTTAAAACCAATTTTAAATTGGTAGCGCCGACTCAAATTTTAATTGGGGATCTATTCAACCCCCCCTTCTAGATCCGTGCCATAGTCTAACAAGTGGTATCTAGAGCTTCGGTTATTCGGTGCTTCAAATACAACGTAGATAGAAAATGGCTAACGAACCAAAAGGGGCGTACAATAGGGCTCCCGTTTTCAACGGTGAAAATTATAGTTATTGGAAAGACTGTATGCGTGTGCATATAAACTCCATAGGCAGAAAAATATGAAACGTTATCCTTAATGGTCCAATAGAAATTACTATGACCAATGCGGATAACGTAGTTGTGCCAAAGCCTGAAGCACAATGGACCGATGACGATGAGAAAAAATACAATTATGACTGGAAAGCTAAAAACATCTTAATCACCTCATTAGGTGTAGATGAATACTATCGTGTATCCCATTGTCCTACCGCTAAGGCCATGTGGGATTCACTACAAATATCCCATGAGGGGACAAACGATGTTAAGTTGGCTAGAATCAATACATTAACACAAGAGTTTGATCTCTTTTTCATGGAGCAAGGGGAAACCATTGCTGACATGCAAAAGAGATTTACTCATCTCATCAATCGTTTACATTCATTAGGTAGGCATGTTTCCAATGATATTGCTACTAATAAGATCTTAAGATGTCTTAACAGGGAATGGCAGCCTAAAGTGACCGCCATCAAAGAAGCACATGATCTTACCTTATTAGACTTAACAACATTGTTTGGCAAACTACAAGAGCATGAACAGGTACTCTTGAGCCTAGACCAACGCGAAAAGATGGAAAAGAAATACAAAACGAAGGTGAGTGAAAAAAAATCAATAGCTCTCAAGACTTCCTCCTCGAAGTCTCAAGCAAAAGAGCAAAGTGATTATTCCTCAAGCGACGAAGAAGAAGAGGATAAAAGCGAAGATATGGGGTTGCTTGTCAAATGGTATAACCGTTACGTGAGAAAGAACGGCATCCAACATTCCGAGAAGAACTTGGTAAACTTCCGGAAACAATTAAGGTACTCCAAGGATGATGACTCAAAAGGTAAAAAGACTAGAGGGACGTGCTACAAGTGTGGAAAGCCCGGTCACTACAAACCGGACTGTCCGATGAACAAAAAGGGAAAGGACAAGGAATCATCAAAGTCACACAAGAAATCATCAAAGCCTATGAGAGCGTACATAGCGTGGGAAAGTGACAGCGACTCTTCCTCCTCTGATGAAAGCTCTAGTGATGAAGAAGAGTCTGTGAATCTATGCCTCTCCGCCAATCATAAAAATAAGAAAAAGCAGGTACGTCACTCTAAATATGATAAGTCCTCAAATATGTCGCATTCAGAATTGCAAACCGCATTTAATGCCTTACATAATGAAGCAGTTGAAGCCTTTAAGAAACTTGCCTCTAATAAGAAAATTTTTACGTATTTAGAGCACAAAGTTAAAGAGTCCGAAAAGAAATTAGAGGACCTTAAGGCTTCCATTTTGAAAGGCAATGAATCGGGTTGTAAGGACAATAGAAATCCTTTCAACTTCGGGTGTGATACTTGTCATATTTGGCAAGGTGAGGTTAGAAACCTCAAGGCCAAATTAAACAAGGCACTTGAGCCTAAATTTACATTTGCTATTGATAAAAAGTATTTTAGAAAAAGTATGATTAACCCATACCAAAAATATGAATATATAATTAGGGATCAAGCAAGTGAAAGTGTCTCTAAAGTCAATTTTGCTTGCTTATATTGTTGCAAGAAAGGCCACTCCATTGGTAAATACCGGTTTAGGAGATTTCTTGTTCCTAAAGGCATCTACCAATGGTTGCCCAAACGCAACCATTTTGTCGCTAACCTATTAGGACCCAATATGCCATTGGGTACCTCCTTGTGCTAATTATGTTTTGATAGGTGAAATGTGTCGAGACCACCGAGAGAAGATGGGTTCTCGACAGTGGGTGCTTAAGACACATGTCTGGAGACATATCCTTATTCATAGACTTTGTGGCTAAGAAGAAAGGGTACGTAACTTATGGTGATAACAACCGCGGAGCAATACTAGGTAAAGGTAGTGTAGGTAATCCCGCCTCTACTATGATTTCCGACGTGTTGCTTGTCGAAAACCTTAAACATAACCTGCTTAGCATTAGCCAATTATGTGACAAAGGATACAATGTATCTTTTTCAAAAGAGTGTTGAAAAATTGTGCATGAAAATGATAAGAAGAATATGTTTAATGGTTTTAGAGTAAACAACGTATATATGCTTGACTTAAATGAAGTATCATTAACAAGCGACAAATGCCTCATAACTATGAGTGAAGACTCATGGGTATGGCATAGGCGTTTAGCGCATGTTAATTTTGACTTACTCAATAAGGTAGTCTCAAAAGACCTAGTCTTAGGACTTCCCAAAATAAAGTTCACCAAGAATCACCTTTGTGATGCTTGTCAAAAAGGGAAGCAAACGAGGATCTCATTTAAGTCCAAAAAGATAATTTCAACAACGAGACCTCTTGAACTTCTACACATGGACTTGTTTGGGCCGTCTAGGATCAAAAGTCTAGGAGGAAACTATTACGGGTTCGTAATAGTGGACGACTTTTCTAGGTTTTGTTGGACCATCTTCTTAGTAAGTAAAAGTGATACATTCGCCGCTTTTGAAAAGTTTGCTAAGCTTTCCCAAAATAAGTTAAATACAAACATAGTGTCCATTAGGAGCGACCATGGAGGTGAGTTTGAAAATCACTTATTTGAAGAATATTGCGGTAACCACGGTATAGATTATAACTTCTCCGCTCCACGCACTCCTCAACAAAACGGGGTTGTGGAGCGCAAAAACCGTATTTTAGAAGAATTGGGAAGAACAATGATTAACAAAAGTGGTTTACCTAAATATTTTTGGGCCGACGCCATTAGTACGGCGTGCTATGTTTTGAATAGGGTGCTTATTCGCCCCATTCTAAACAAAACACCGTACGAACTTTTAAAAGGGCGAAAGCCGAATGTTTCTCACTTGCACGTGTTTGGATGCAAATGTTTTGTATTAAACAATGGAAAGGAAAACTTGGGCAAATTTGATTCCAAAGCCGATGAAGGTATCTTTCTCGGATACTCTCAATCGAGTAAAGCATATAGAATATATAATAAACGATTACTTGCTGTAGAAGAGTCTGTGCATGTTACCTTTGATGAGTCCTACCCGAGAAATGTCGGAAAGGATAGTGTTGTTCATGGTGCAGGTACATCCACTGAAGACATACTCAAAAGTGGCGAGACGAGGATTGATCAACCTGAAAAAGCCAAAATTGAGGAGGATAAGGATGCACACCGTGATGTAATATATAATAAACGATTACTTGTTGTAGAAGAGTCTGTGCATGTTACCTTTGATGAGTCCTACCCGAGAAATGTCGGAAAGGATAGTGTTGTTCATGGTGCAGGTACATCCACTGAAGACATACTCAAAAGTGGCGAGACGGGGATTGATCAACCTGACAAAGCCAAAATTGAGGAGGATAAGGATGCACACCGTGATGTAACAGAGGAAGTTCATCCGCCTTCAAACGATGATCCTCCTCAAGAGTGGAAGTCTTAGTCTTCTTGAGGAGGATAATTTGATTGTTTGTTTGAGTCTTTTACGAAAGGAACTGTTTTTTTAGGATGTTTGCAATCTCAGTCGCACTAGAGACTATGACCCAAGAGTGAACGCTTCGTATGTCACCCAAGGGGTACCACACTAACATTCAGATTACTGGAGAGAGACCTTCCACCAACCTTTTCCTAGATAGCTTAAGGCTCGTAACGTACGACTTCAATTAACCTTATTACTGTATTTTTGAATTGTTTTGAGATGAGAAGAGAAAGACGCCCTAAAACTATGGGTGAAAGGGAATCTACCTACAGTTATCATGCATGGTTTAAAAACCTAATGTCTGTCATAATTCCCTCTTGCACAGAGGAAATCAGAGATCCTAGGGGAAACAACAAAAGAAAGCCAGCAGTAAACAGTAAACAGTAAAATGCATGCTATGCAACAGTACAAGCGAGGCAAGGGAGTCCGGCTCAACCTCAAACCTAAGAAAACAACAGGCAAGGGGAGGCAAGCTCCACCTCAAACATAAAGGAAAGCAACACAAGCAAACGGTCAATACAACAAAAGAAAAGAAGCAGAGGAAGCAGCCCAAGTAGCAGCAACAGTCTTCAGCAACTTCAATCTTCCACAGCAGCTCTGGTCAGCAAAGTGAATTGACAGCAAAGAATCTTCATATTCAAGCTAGCTCCTATCTTCAAGCTTCTTCAATTCTTCATATTCAAGATCTAGCAAGCTCCACAAGAAGAGAAATCATCATTGAGATCAAATTACAATGCTAGAAAACCTAATGAAAACCAAAGGAATTCATCAGGAACCAACATGAAAGAAAGTGCATCCTCAAAAGTTCTACTCATTAAGGCATGCCATTCATCCCTCCAAAGGAGAGATAAGACTTCCCTAAGAGTACTTTGCATCATAGGATAGGATAGAAGCAAACAATGCATTCTATTTTTGATGAAAGAAAAGAAACTAGTTCTAATGGCTCTTCCTAAAAACCCTAATCTTATAAGCTTCTAAAAAGCTCCTAAAAGAAAAGGAAAGCTCCAAGACAAGCTCCACAAGCCAATCCACAGTAGCTACAAGATGTCTAGAAGCTCCTCCAAAAAGGAATCCAAGCACTTCAAGCTCCAAGGTCACCAACAAGACCAAACAAAATAAAACACCAAACGCGGAACACCAAAAACACAACCAACTTGCAAAATCTACCTAAAATAGAAAACTAAGTTGTAAAATTCTAATAAATTTCCTAGGGGAACATGCATGTTTTTAACATTCTAGGGTTCAAATATAAAAGCCTAAATAAACTTCTAGGTCCACTAAATAAATCCTAAGTTGAATTGTCTCAAGATGCACCATAAATTGGGAAGGCTATAAACATCTAACCCAAAACAGAACCTATAATTATCTAAAAAAATCTAATAAAAATCCTAAGGGTTCATCAATATGTCTACTAACAGCCAGCAAAAGATCTCCTCCTAATTATATTCTAATCACTAGAACAAAAATCAACAAAAAGAGGGGAAAATTACGAAAGAAGAAGAGAAAACAAACAACATGCAAATGCAAACATGCGAGTGGAAAATGCACACAAGATCATGATTAAACACCCAAAAATAGTGACAAACATCCAAAATAATTCAATCCTAATGCAACACAATGATCTATGATGATTCAGATCAAACCGGCACACGAACAAGCAAGCAAAACAGCAAAACAGGCCCTCTGTTACAGTGTTAATCGATTAACGTCAGGGGTTAATCGGTTAACCATTGAAAAACGCTTGAAAATTTGAATATTTGAGTTGGCCAATCGATTAACCATATAGGTTAATCGATTAACACTGTGCCAGAGGTGAAAAATAGCAGTTCGGAATCACTTTTCAGCAGCTTATCACTTAAGCAAACACTCCAATTATCATGTGATTGATCATGCACGAAATTAAACCAGCAAACATTGATTTAAACATCATGTAAACACAATAACACAACAAGATCATGGATCAAAATCAATATATTCAATCAAATGCAAAGATCCACATGCAAATTGTGCAAATAAGTTCGAAAACAAAATTGGATCAGAATTCCAACCTTCGGATCGGAGACTTGATCCGGTAATTGTTGATTCAACTGTAAATGAGTAGATCTAAGCAAAGAAAACTATAATTCTTCAAGATCCACACCAATTCTTGTATTAGTAATGTAGATCCACCAAGAACAACTCAAAATAAGCCAAATAATCACTTCCAAGAACACTTCAAAATTCAGATTTGCTTGTGCACGAAAATTGGATGATGAAATGGAATTGATAGAGTGAACTAATGGAGGTTTAGCTCTTAGAAATCAATGATTCCAATGAAGAATCAATGATCTCAAGGAGAAGAGCTTTGAGTGAGGTTTTTGAGATTGGAAAATTGAGAGAGAATTGAGAGAAAATTGAGAGCAATTCTGAAAATGAGAGTGAATTATGAGGATTTTTTTTCTGAGGTTTGGAGTGAATCAAATATATACACTCTTGGTTTGGATCCAAAGCAAGGATTGGAAAATGACTTGGAAAATATGGTATGGAATGAGGTTTGGGCATTTGGAGGGAAAATGAAATTTGATAGTGTTCTAGATCCTTCTCAAGTATGAAAATGCAATTTAAATGACCAAAATTGGACCCCAAAAGTGGCTGGACTTGAAAATTCATGTGCAAGGCAAAACCTGTTGTGGTTAATCGATTAACCATATAGGTTAACCGATTAACACTGTTAAACATCCAAATTGGACTGATTTTCAAATGGTTAATTGATTAACCCTATGTGTTAATCGATTAACACATTCAAAAATTTGAATTTGGCGCCTTTTGGAGGGAAACCTGCCCCTTTGCCCGTTTCCTGCCGTTCTGAACTCTGTTTAGCTGCTGAAAGCCATTCTTGATTGCTCTGACCATGGGAACACTGTACATAACCTGAATGCTGCTTCTGACATGAAAAATCACCTGCAAAATAAAATAAAATCGGTCGCTCGATCGCTGGGCAAAACAAGTGTTGAAGCCTCTGATGTTTGTTGTTTAGCCTCTTGCACTGAAAGTTGCACCTGGAGCCACCTGAATGCCTTGATCCCCTGCCTCGAGAATAAATGCTATGCAATGCAAATGCTAGAACAATGTAATGAAACATAAACCAAGTAAAAAAGAGATTGGGCAAATTTTGGGGTGCAACAATGCCCTTTTATAAATGCATGGAAATTTACTCTGATTATTCATATATTATCCGTGGGGTTTAGAAGGGTGTTACATTAGTGGTATCAGAGCAGGTCGGTCTGTCCGGCCAAGTTATCTAATGTTGTTTGTTCCCTGGTATACGACATGTGTGTGAAAACACTGTCGATACATGTTTGTTGTCTAACCTTTGTCTGCAAGAGTGAGAATGATTCAAGTGGGGGAGAAACTGGTGCTTCTCCAAGATGCTGCAAGTGTGGAGTTGTAGCTCAGTGTATGGTTGAACGCTCTTATAGTTTGGTAAATATGGTTTATACCCCATCATGATTTTCGCCTGTCTATTGACAAATTGAGGAACTGATCACCCTTAAATGGGATAGACGTGTCTTGCAACCTTAAATGGCGTGAGCAGTGAATTGTTTGGAATTAAGCCAAGTGCTTAAGAATTGTTTTGATGAGTCGGCGCAAGACAGTGTTGAGATGTTTAATTTTGATGGGAATTTTGTGTTAATGAAGGTAGTGATATACAGCCAAGACGTGAAGTGGAGTTGTGATCGGCTTAGTTGCGGAAACTAGTCCGATATTGAGAGCTCCATGTTATATGTCTATTTGGATAGTCAAGGAATTAAATTAATCGAGTAGTTTTGAGACTTGTGTTTGGTGTGTGCTACGGTAACAGATTATGAGGTCGAGTATGTAAAGGGTGGTTAGTGGCTTCTGGTAATTATTAAAGAAAGTAAGAGGTGGAATATTATATTGGTAATTGGAATTTAAACATTTCAAGAGTTGAAGATGTGTTGAATGACCTTCTAATGGTGAAGATGTTGTTTTCGTATTTTGTCGTAACGGGAGAACTGTGACTCAGAATGATGCAAGATTAGAAGCGTTGGAAGCTATTACAATGCTCTATGTGATGGTGAATTAGTGACATGGAATTAAGTTATTTATTGATGGAATACGTTTGGATATCGTGGTATGGGATTTTTCATACTTAATTGAGTGAGTCAATGGTTGTGTAACCGATGATATTTGGATATACTCGAAGAGTATAGAGGATCATGTTGAGCATCGGGAACTTGAGTTATCAGTGTTGGAGAAGAAGTAGTGATATGCTACTGTGAAGAAAGTTTAAAGAATTTTTGGGAAAGTTGTCAACAGCTCGTGTATTAGTTTTGCCGAATCTGACAGAACTATTTGTTGTGTTTTGTGATGTTTGGTTGATATGATTGGGGGATATGTTAAGTACAGCATCAGCGAGTTTTGGTTATGCTTTATGGCAACTTAAAGTACATAAGGGAATTATCTGACAAGTAATTGGAGTTGGTTGTTGTTGCATGTTTGTGCCGGAGTTTGGAAGCCTCAATTGTTTAGTTGAGATTTGAGATGGTTGGTGATCTTAAGAACTTAAGGTATTTGTTGATTTGAAAAAGAGTTGAATATGATGCAGAGGAAATAAATAGGGACTTCTGAAGGAGTATGGTTTTGGTTGAATTACCATTCGAGTGAGACCAAGTGGTAGCAGAGGTATCGAATTGGAAATTTCTGTATATACCAATGATGATGGTAATGAGTTAGAATTGATGAAGCAAATTCGGGATATGAGTTTGTTCTGTGAAGAAATTTCTTAGGGAGTTGAGCTTTTTATGTTGAGACTGACTATAGGTATTCTTGATAAGATTCGAAGAAGTCGGAGTTCTAATTTGAGTTAATAGATTGATTGAATTTAATGAATTGAAGTCGAAGAGCTGATTTTCGGATTGATGAGAATGGTACCATGAGATGTCATGATGGAGTGTGTGTTCCAAATAGTGTGAGTTGGATAAGAGTACTCTGGAAGAAGAACATTGAGATAGATGGAGAGAGAAGTGGTTGAAGTGGTATGTGCTGGTTTGACTTGTTGAAAGTCGAAGTGTGAACATCAAAGGCTGTTGGGCCTAATACAACTGTTGAATATTTCTAAATGGTATGGGATAGTATTCCCATGGATTTTGTGTTGGGTTTTCCGAAGGAATGTGAAGAGGTATGATTCGATTTGGGTGGTTATGGATGGATTGACAAGATTAACTCATTTCTTACCAATGAGGATGAATCATCCTATGCTGAAGCTATCTAGGAGGTATATTGAGGAAGCTGCGAAGTGGTATGAGATACCGTCGAATATTGTGTCATATGGGAATTTGAATTTTAGTTGATATTTTGAGAAAGTTGTAGACGCTTTGGGTGTCATGTTGAAGTTGAACTCTGTCTAGCATCCATGGACGGAATGGACAGACAAAGAGAACTATCCAGTATGTAGAGGATTTGTGGAGAGCTTGTGTGTTGGATCAAGGTGGATCGTGGGATAGTTAACTATCGTTGCTTGAATTACCTATAATGACAATGGTCATTCTAGTATCGAAATGACATTGTATGAGGCTTTGTACGGTAAGAGGTGTAGGAATCCTTTGTGTTGATGTGTGCCAGGAAAGAGTGTTGTACTCAGACCTGAGATTGTGCAAGAGACGACTATAAAGATCAAAAGGATCCAAGAAAAGACGTGTTTCGACAGTTACAATAGTAACTAGTGTTGGTCGAGCTTGAGGTCTCGGAAGCACCCATCGTGTTTTTCTTATTTGTATCAGAGTGGCGCAGCGGAAGCGTGGGAGAAGCAGTATGTTAGACTGTTTTACCGCTGTCACTTGTGGGAATTGCATGATATGTTCATGTACCTAAGTTGAGGAAGTGCAAGTGCATTCATTCAGATAAATGGTGTACAAGTGAGAAAGGAATTGATCGTTAAAGCATTGCTAGTTCAGGTTGATGAATGAGAAGCAACTGTAAGAACAGAGTATACCTAAGAGGGGGGGTGAATTAGGACTTTTGAAATTTTTCCGGTTTTTATGGTATCTTGAAATATTACTGGTTTGTGTTTTTGGTTATGAAAGCAGAAGAAGAAAAAAATAAAAGAACAATGGACACCAGGATTTATAGTGGTTCCCCTCACAATCCGAGAGTACTCCACTCCCCTTTCAACATGAAAGAGAGTTTTCACTATTGTTTAATAAAGTACAACCTATCACACCATCAACCGGTGAGGCCTACTATTAAACAATAAAACTAACAAGTGTACAAGAACAATCCTCTTGTAAACACTCACCCTTGTGTCCAACAATCCTGGATCACAAGTCAAAATACATAAGTTTGTAAAGATTTTGATTTGAGAGTAATGATATCAAAGTTGATCTTCTCCAAATGATCAGAATTCACTCTTACAATTTTCAATACAAGTGTTCAAGGATGAATATGAAATTTATACACATATGAACACTTAATGAAAGTTTTTGAAAATGGTGAATTTGATTCTAAGACAATTTGAAAATGAATGTAGAAAGTGTTTGGAGATTGAAAAGTTTTTTTTGTGTTATGTGTTATTTTTCAAAATTGAAAAACTCAGAATTTATATGAGTAAAATACCCTTTCAAAAAGGTACATTGAGTAGACATCAAAAATATGAAATGGTATAATTTTTAAATAATTTTTGAACTTGAAACAAAGCAATTTTTCACTGTATGTTCAGTGTTAATCGGTTAACACTGGTACGTTAGCCCAGAAATTTCAAAATTCAAATTGGTTAACCGGTTAACCTATATGGTTAATCGGTTAACACTGCTAATTTTCAGAAAAAATGTTTTTTAAAATTAATGTTATACCAATTCTAAGGTTTCAAAAACATGCTTATGTATTATGCAAAAATGCTTGATATTTTTGAACACTTGTATATCAAATTATAAGGGTAGAATTTGATATACCGGTAATGCATCCAAGTCTGGAAGAATCATAGTTCCATATGTAGCTTGACTTGAAAGATATCTTGATTTGATCTTGAGAACTTTGAACAGCTTGTCTTTTTGCAATCAAGAGATGACCTTGAGTAGTATTGACATCATCAAAACTTGAGACTGAAGCATGCTTCTACATTCTCCCCCTTTTTGATGATGGCAATCAAAAATGTTGTGCGATATCTCTTGGTTCTTGATCTGGTTCTCCCCCTATGTCTAGCAACTCCCCCTATCTTAACAGAGGAAAAAAATCTGCACACAGAGAGACATTAACAGAACCAAGCTCTTCTCCCCCTTTGACATCAGCAAAAAGGAAGAGCTTTCAAAGAAATCACAAGATAGCAGCATATATAGTAATAAGCACATGCAAAGCCAAGTAAACACAAAGCACAAACAGTAGTACATATAAAATGCAACAAATAGAAATTGTACTTGTTACAATAAAACATAGTTCAAATGAAAGCATAAAAACTTAAGACTAGAAAGCAAAGCAATAAAAACAACAGCAGCAGCATATTCTCTAAAAATCCTCATCCGCCATATCCTCCTCCTCTTCTTCCTCTTGTC
This sequence comes from Lathyrus sativus, assembly GCA_963859935.3. Taxonomy (NCBI): domain Eukaryota; kingdom Viridiplantae; phylum Streptophyta; class Magnoliopsida; order Fabales; family Fabaceae; genus Lathyrus; species Lathyrus sativus. The sequence continues at coordinate 491,621,450 of OZ012741.1, forward strand.
CTTCATTTTCTTCATCAGATACAACAGGGCTGTCAGGGTTGGTGTGGTGAGAAGAAAGTACAAGGTTCCGGAGAGAAGCAATGGCCCGGGAGGTTTCTCTATGCTGAGTCATGATAGTTTGGTAAAGGAACTCGTTTGTGATGCCTCCTTCAGGTACGGGAAAGGCCTGGTTAGCATTGGCTCCTTCTTCTGAATACTTGTAAGTACCGTCATTATCCTTAAAAATTCCAGTATTCTTGACAATTGTAATCTCATTGATCTCATTGGTGGTTGATTTCATCTTGATGGTTGGTTCACGGTTAAGATCCAAAGTAGTCAATTCCAAAATTCTTGATACCAGCCATGCATAAGGAAGACGGGTTGAAAGAGATAGTTGTTGTTGAAGGTGATACATGATGGTCAGAATCCAATTGACACGAATCCTGTTCTTGATGGCGAAAAGAAGTTGCATTTCCAGATCATTAATTTGTGCATGATTCGAATCCTTGGGAATCAGCACATAACAGATTATGTAGTGAAGCATCTGATCAAAGACGGTAAGATTCTTTGCATAGCACAACAGACGAGCAGTACGTTGGTTGGCGATAATCATCTCCTTTGGAAATCTGCAGATCTGATAATAGAACTCCATCTTGTCGTAGTTGGACCACGGCCCTTCCACGTGGTTAACTCCCTTTCTCAGAAAGTACCCAGATGATGGTATGTTCAGCATTGCAGCAACATCAGACAGATTTTCTTCAACAACACAGTCTCTAACAATTGTTTTCATAATATGCTCATCATTTGCATTTAGAAACACAGACAGTTTATGCAAAAAGGATTTGACAAGATCTGGGTAGCAGTTTCCAGAATCAGACACAAATTTATCGATCCTCTGATATTTGAGCAAAGCAGGAAAATCAAAAGATGATGCGGGAAAAGCCTTAAGATTCACATACTTTACCGGAAGGATAGAACGAACTCGGACTTTGAAATCCATTCTGCGCTTCTTGGTTGTTTCCATAGGAATATCTTCATCAGATGCAGAGTGATGTTCTGGAAGTTTTCCCTTGCCGCGGTTTGATGCTGAAGCCATGGATGGAGGTTTGAAAGAACTGGGGTTGTGGGTTCTGAGGAAGTTAGGGTTTGAGAAGTTGTGGGGAGTTTTTCCAACTTTTAGAGAGTGGGAGAGAGAAGTTAGGATTTTAAGAGGGAATATGGATTTTGGATATGGATTTGGATATTTAAGAGAATATGGACCACACAAAAAAATATATTAAAAAATATAAAATTTTCAAAAATTTTAATTAATTTTCGTTTCTGATTTTTTAGAAAAATTAACAGTGTTAATCGGTTAACCATATAGGTTAATCGGTTAACACATTAAAAAATTTAATCAGAATTGAAAATTCAACAGTGTTAATCGGTTAACCCATATGGTTAATCGATTAACATGCTCGAATTTTTGAAAAATACTTAAAAACAGAATGCATACACATGAAAACATACCACAAATAATGCATACACATAATAGAGAAAAAGTCAGATGTCACCTTCATCAAGAATCCCAAGTTCTCTCCGAATTTTGTAGAATGGCTCTTTTGCCAAAGGCTTGGTGAAGATGTCGGCGAGTTGGTTGTGTGTGTCGATGAAAGTAACATCAACATCTCTGTTTAATACGTGATCTCGAAGGAAATGATGCCGGATATCGATGTGCTTTGTTCTGGAATGCATAACCGGATTCTTCGTGATATTTATGGCACTAGTATTGTCACATCGTAGAGGAATGCATCCGAGGTCAACACCATAATCCAAAAGTTGTTGTTTCAGCCATAAAATTTGTGCACAACAACTTCCTGCGGCGATGTATTCTGCTTCGGCGGTGCTGAATGCTACACAAGCTTGCTTCTTGCAGGCCCATGATACTAGAGCATTTCCGAGAATGTGACATGTACCACTTGTACTTTTTCTATCGGTTTTGCATCCTGCATAGTCAGCATCAGAATAACCAACTAAAGAACAAGTACTACCTTTAGGATACCATAATCCGACGTTGGTCGTTCCTTTGAGATACTTGATAATTCTCTTCATAGCAGTGAGATGTGATTCCTTCGGATTTGCTTGGAAGCGCGCACACAAACAAACACTAAACATAATGTTAGGACGGCTTGCCGTCAAATATAGTAATGAACCAATCATACCTCGATATTTAGTAATATCAATTGGAGTACCAGATTCATCTTGATCAACATACGTTCCGGATCCCATAGGAGTAGACATCATCTTGCAACTATCCATATCAAATTTCTTTATTAATTCCTTACAGTACTTGGATTGGTTGAGAAAGATTCCATCCTTGGTTTGCTTGATTTGTAGTCCAAGAAAATAATTTAACTTTCCCATCATGGACATCTCGAATTCTTCTCGCATCATGAGTGAGAATTCTTCGCAGAGTTCTTTGTTTGTTGATCCAAATATGATGTCGTCGACGTAGACTTGTACTAACAAGGTGTTACCCTTGATCTTCTTTATAAACAGCGTCTTGTCAACCTTTCCTTTTGTAAATCCTTTCTCACATAAGAAGTTGCTAAGGCGATCATACCATGCTCGTGGTGCTTGTTTTAAACCGTAGAGAGCCTTCTTCAGTTTGAAAACATGTGAGGGATTTTTGAAGTCTTCAAAACCCGGAGGTTGTTTGACGTAGACTTCCTCATTAATGTACCCATTCAGGAAAGCGCTTTTGACATCCATCTGGAATAACTGAAAATTCATAGAACAAGCGTAAGCAAGTAGTAATCTAATTGCTTCTAACCTTGCTACCGGAGCGAATGTTTCATCAAAATCAATTCCTTCCTCCTGGTTGTAGCCTTGTGCGACCAATCTTGCCTTGTTACGAACTATAATCCCATTCTCGTCAAGTTTGTTCTTGAACACCCATCTGGTTCCTATAATATGCTTATTGTCTGGTCTTGGTACAAGGGTCCAAACTTGATTTCTTTCAAATTGATTAAGTTCTTCTTGCATTGCTATAATCCATTGGTCGTCACCTAAAGCTTCATCGATCTTTGATGGTTCAATTTGAGATACAAACGCCATGTTGAGACAAGCATCCTTTAAATTAAGTCGAGTTGCAACACCTTGACTAATATCACCAATAACTTTATCAATTGGGTGATCTTTGTGTGTTCTCCATTCTTTCGGAAGATCTTGATTTTCTTGAGTAACATCTTCTCGTAATATTGTTTGATCATTTGAAACAATTTCTTCATTTTATGGAGTATCTACAAAATCATCATCATCATCATCCAAAACAATATTATCCTCTTTAGAGGGGTTAGTTTCATCAAACGAAACATGAATAGACTCTTCAATGGTAAGATTTCTTTTATTAAAAATTCTAAAAGCTTTACTATAAAGAGAGTAACCAAGAAATATACCTTCGTCGGATTTCTCATCAAACTTACCGAGATTGTCCTTATTGTTGTTGAGAACGAAGCATTTGCAGCCAAATATGTGGAAGAATGATATATTCGGTTTCCTTCCCTTGAACAACTCATACGGAGTCTTTTTGAGTAGCAGTCGAATATTCACGCGGTTGCTTACAAAACACGCCGTGCTTACTGCTTCTGCCCAAAAATATTTTGGAAGATTTGTGTCGCTGAGCATTGTTCTAGCAAGTTCAACTAGTGAACGATTCTTCCGTTCTACGACGCCGTTTTGTTGAGGAGTTCTTGGTGCCGAAAAATTATGAGAAATTCCATGTTCTATGCAAAATTTTTCAAAGTCTGAATTTTGAAATTCTCCACCGTGGTCGCTTCTTATGGAGGCTATAGTGAGTGACTTCTCGTTTTGAATTCGTTTTGCATACTTTTTGAATGCTTTAAACGCATCATTTTTCTGCACTAAAAACATTGTCCAGGTATATCGAGAAAAATCATCAACAATAACTAAAGCATAAATACTACCTCCAAAGCTCTTCGTTCTTGATGGACCAAAAAGATCCATGTGCAACAATTGAAGTGGTCTTGATGTAGAAACCACTTGCTTGGATTTGAAAGTTGTCTTGGTCTGTTTTCCCTTTTGACATGCATCGCATAATTTATCCTTGATGAATTTTATCTTCGGAAGCCCAACAACCAGATCATGCTTGATTAATTTGTTTAGATGCTCCATGTGAATGTGAGCAAATCTTTTATGCCAAAGCCATGCCTCGTTGTTGTTTGCCATAAGACATTTTACCTTCAAGGAAGAATCATCAAAAGAGATCATAAAAGTATTATTATATCTTTTACCTTTTAGCAGAATCTCATGAGTGACTTCGTGTTCGATCAAGCATTCCTCCTTTGTGAAGTTGATTTTGAACCCTTTGTCACACAATTGACTGATGCTAAGCAGGTTATGCTTAAGGCCTTCAACAAAAAGAACGTCTTCGATAATTGTACATGGAGGTGCACCAATGGTTCCAACTCCAAGAATTTTTCCTTTATTATCATCACCGTAAGTGACGTATCCTTTGGCCTTTAATGATAGACTTGAAAATTTGTTTATATCTCCCGTCATATGCTTCGAGCAGCCACTATCAAGATACCATTGATTTGTGGTTGTCTTCAAGCATACCTCATTTTCGTCATCGGAATGGTGAGAGGCCATTAAGGCAATATTTGCGCATTCATCGCTATCTGATTCCGATGATGAACTCACTTCGTTATCGTCCCATGCGACATAAGCCTTCTTTGTTTTGAAATCCTTCTTGCCCTTGAATTTTCCTTTATTTGCGAGTTTTGGGCAATCTGGCTTTATGTGACCTTGTTTCCCATATTCGTAACATGTAATTTCTTGGTTTGATGTGGATGCCTCCTTTTTCCTGAAATGTCTATTCTTTTTAGAAAAAGAAGAAGTTTTATTATTATTAAAAAACTTACCAAGCTTCTTTACTAGAAGCATGAAATTTTCGTCTTCAGAAGATTCGTCAATTTTGTCATCCTTTGTGTCAGTCTTCAAGGCAATTCCTTTGGACTTCTTGTCTTGACTTTCATGTTTCTCAAGCCTTCCAAGTTCCAGTTCATGCTCTTGAAGTTTCCCGAATAATGAAGCGGATGTCATTGTTGAAAGACTTTTCTTTTCCGAAATGGAGGTCACCTTCGGTTGCCATTCTCTTGTCAAGGATTTTAGGACTTTTAAGTTGAGATCATCGTTGGTGAAGGTCTTCCCAAGAGCAATCAGATGATTTGTTAGATGAACGAACCTTTTTTGCAAGGCAATAATAGATTCACCGGGCTGCATACAGAACATCTCATATTCTTGACTTAACGTGTTAAGTCTTGATCTTTTTTACTTCTGTTGTTCCTTCATGCGTTTCTACCAAGGTATCCCAAATCTGTTTTGCCGATTGACACTGTGATATGCGAAAGAATTCATCCATACTGAGAGCGCTTTGAAGTATGTTGATTGCTTTCTTCTCATTCAGGATTCTCTTCTTGTCATCTTCATCATATGAGGATTTAATCTTTGGGGTTCCAACACCATTTACCACACTTGTAGGAACATGTGGACCAGTTTCAACGGTTTCCCATATACCATCTCCTTGAGCCTCAAGATGTGCCTTCATACGGATTTTCCAAAAATCGAAGTATTCTCCAGAAAAGAGTGGTGGCTTGTTACTACTTCCACCATCTTTGAAAACCGGGTTGGTACTTGCGGAAGCCATACTGAATCGTTAGGAACAGGTTACCTTAACCTGCTCTGATGCCAATTGTAAGAACAGAGTATGCCTAAGAGGGGGGTGAATTAGGACTTTTGAAATTTTTCCGGTTTTTATGGTATCTTGAAATATTACTGGTTTGTGTTTTTGGTTATGAAAGCAGAAGAAGAAAAAAATAAAAGAACAATGGACACCAGGATTTATAGTGGTTCCCCTCACAATCCGAGAGTACTCCACTCCCCTTTCAACATGAAAGAGAGTTTTCACTATTGTTTAATAAAGTACAACCTATCACACCATCAACCGGTGATGCCTACTATCAAACGATAAAACTAACAAGTGTACAAGAACAATCCTCTTGTAAACACTCACCCTTGTGTCCAACAATCCTGGATCACAAGTCAAAATACACAAGTTTGTAAAGATTTTGATTTGAGAGTAATGATATCAAACTTGATCTTCTCCAAATGATCAGAATTCACTCTTACAATTTTCAATACAAGTGTTCAAGGATGAATATGAAATTTATGCACATATGAACACTTAATGAAAGTTTTTGAAAATGGTGAATTTGATTCTAAGAAAATTTGAAAATGAATGTAGAAAGTGTTTGGAGATTGAAAAGTTTTTTTGTGTTATGTGTTATTTTTCAAAATTGAAAAACTCAGAATTTATATGAGTAAAATACCCTTTCAAAAAGGTACATTGAGTAGACATCAAAAATATGAAATGGTATAATTTTTAAATAATTTTTGAACTTGAAACAAAGCAATTTTTCACTGTACGTTCAGTGTTAATCGGTTAACCCATATGGTTAATCGGTTAACACTGGTACGTTAGCCCAGAAATTTCAAAATTCAAATTGGTTAACCGGTTAACCTATATGGTTAATCGGTTAACACTGCTAATTTTCAGAAAAAAAATGCTTTTTAAAATTAATGTTATACCAATTCTAAGGTTTCAAAAACATGCTTATGTATTATGCAAAAATGCTTGATGTTTTTGAACACTTGTATATCAAATTATAAGGGTAGAATTTGATATACCGGTAATGCATCCAAGTCTAGAAGAATCATAGTTCCATATGTAGCTTGACTTGAAAGATATCTTGATTTGATCTTGAGAACTTTGAACGGCTTGTCTTTTTGCAATCAAGAGATGACCTTGAGTAGTATTGACATCATCAAAACTTGAGACTGAAGCATGCTTCTACAGCAACTTCGAGGTAAAGGGATTCCTTTGGCGGAAGTAGTTTGGGAGATTGGGATGCGAGAGTCGTGTCCAGGGTTATTTGAATCAGATAACATTTTCGAGGACGAAAATTCCTAAAGTGGGGGAGGGTTGTAACAACCCAAATTTCATTAATTAATTAATTATGTTAATTAATTGATTTATTGGAATTAATCTTAATGGTTTGGATTAAATGGATTTATTTGGTAGATAATTGAAGAGAGAAATGGGAAGGAAAGAAATAATAGAAGTATATAAGGGATAAGTGGAAAGAATTGGATAGAAAGAAAATAGAAGAGAAAGAATAGAGAAAGAGGAGAAAAGAGAAGAGAAGAGGGAAACTTGGAGAAATAATCAAGAATCAACTTCAAGCTTCAATCCAATCAAGGTAAGGGTGAGAAACATTATTATTTGATCAATGTGTATGATTATGTATGAGTTGTGTTGGATTTGTTGGTAGTTTTCTCTATTTTCCATTTCTAGAGCAAATGAGTTAAATTGATAGAAACTGAGTTTTAGCGAATGAAACTCAAAATAAATTACGTAATTTAGTCGGGTAGTGTTTAACCGAGAGTATTGAGTTTCGTTTGAGTGAATTTGATCGAGTTTATGAGTTTTGCCATTTTTGGAGAAATTGGAGGTTAAGATTTTGGGTGAAATTCGGAAGTCGTATAATTAGTGTTTTATGATCCTAAATTATCCCTATATGAGTGGTGATGATGAGTAAGTATTTAATCGGGTAAAAACTATTTAATCGGGCGAATTTTTGGGGATTTTAAGCCTGAACCCGTAGCTGTTTTTCTGAGTTTTTCAGGTGTTAATCGGTTAACCATATACGTTAACCGATTAACACAGTGATGGGGGCCTAAAAGCTAAGTTTTTGGCCTAAAAACTGAGTTTTTGGAGCGGTTAATCCGTTAACCATATGCGTTAACCGATTAACACTGTAAGTGTGAGAAAATATTATTTTCAAAACTTCGAAAATTCATAACTTCTTCACCGTTTATCAGATTTTGACGTTCTTTATATCAAACTGAAGCTAATAATATGCTCTATAACTTGGTGAAAAGAAATATTATTTTTAGCCGAATTTTAGCCAATTTTACCGATTAATCGAGATTAATTATTTTAAGTAAGTGAGGCTTAATTAATTAGAGCGTTCGGTTGCGATCGACCTCTTCTTGTATGAGTAGCTTATATGTTGTTGTATGGTGTGCTGTGGGTAGCCGTATGGCGTGAATCCTAGAATGTGGAATCAATTGTGATTTTGTGGCCGTTTGGCAATATATGCATTGTTTGAATTAAACGTGAATGCATGATGAGATTGACTGTGAATGTGTATACCTTGTATGAAATGGTATGTGATGAATGATGAATATATATTATGGAATATATATATATATATATATATATATATATATATATATATATATATATATATATATATATATATATATATATATATATATATATATATATATATATATATATATATATATATATATATATATATATATATATATATATATATATATATATATATATATATATATATATATATATATATATATATATATATATATATATATATATATATATATATATATATATATATATATATATATATATATATATATATATATATATATATATATATATATATATATTGTGAATGCATATTGTTTGTATGCGATTGTATGTAAATAATGCATGGGAACATTGTGAACATGTGTGCATTGCTTGTGTTTGTGTATGAAGAATGCATGGGAACATATTGGTGAATATGTGTCCATTGCTTGATAAATATGATGATTTAAAGTATGAATACTTTGATTGTGTGAATATGTTGTGTGTGCAATCATGTTATAATTCTTGAAGTGATGAATTATTTGAATGCATGGGATTAAGATGCGGGAACGGTCTTAAGTGCATTTGGTGGTTGATTGCATATGCATCATTTAGTCAAGAGGCAATGCTTGCTAATTTCGTGGAGACTAGTGACTTGTCCCAAACCTAGAAGGGTGGGTTTGAAAGCTTAGGGAACGGGCTTTTGTTGTTATCGGTCTAGAAGGGTGGACCCAGTTTAAGTGTAAAAACCGAAAAATGATAACAAGTGTTGGTACCACATGGCATGAGTTGCATTGAGTTGCATTGAGTCTCATGGAATGAATATATGATTGTTGTATGAAGTTATGTATAGGTGTATGTACATGACTTGTGTAATTGTGAACTATGGATATGTTTGATGATTGTCCATATTTGGCTATATATATATATATATATATATATATATATATATATATATATATATATATATATATATATATATATATATATATATATATATATATATATATATATATATATATATATATATATATATATATATATATATATATATATATATATATATATATATATATATATATATATATATATATATATATATATATATATATATATATATATATATATATATATATATATATATATATATATATATATATATATATATATATATATATATATATATATATATATATATATATATATATATATATATATATATATATATATATATATATATATATATATATATATATATATATATATATATATATATATATATATATATATATATATATATATATATATATATATATATATATATATATATATATATATATATATATATATATATATATATATATATATATATATATATATATATATATATATGCTTTGTGAAGTATATGATGAGTTATGATGAAGTATGGTGAGAATGGTGGAATATGCGTATGTGCATTACTTGTGTAATTGAGAGTTGTGAATATGTGATCATTGTATGAAAGTATGCTTATGAACATGAATTGTTGATTTGAGAATTGTGAATGTGTAATTGTGAATTAGTGAATAAACATAATATGTGTATGTTCATGTGGAATGTTGAGATTTATGGATACGTGCATGATGAATATGCTTGGTGATTATCCATATTTAATTATATATATGTTGTATTGTACATGATGAGTTATAATGAATTGTGGTGAGAAAATGTGGAATATATGTATTTTGTGCTTGTGTATTTGTGTATATATAATTATATGCATTGTTATTATGATAATATTTCTCACCCTTCTGCTGGAATGATGTCCTACATGACATCGTGCAGGTATCAAGGAGTAGTATTGCTCGTAGTTACGAGGTCGCTTTTGGTGTAGCCGTTTAGTGATTTAATTATGTTGGGTCGAGTCATGCTCTGGTCATGTAACACTGGGATCGCTTGGGTTGTGTTTAAGATATACATTATGTACTCTATAAACGTGTTTATATCCATTGGAATATTATGATGTTGGCCTTAGTGCCTAAGTGATGTTGTTTTATGTGATAAAAACAAATGTTTTTTTTATGAAAATTGTGGTATAATTGAATCTGCTGCTACATGCAAAGTGAAGTTTTGTAAAGCATAATTTTATATTGAAATAGTAATGAGCATGACAGGTGGTTTTGATATTTTGAAAGTTATGTGTAATGCCCTTTTGTAAATGCATGGAAATTTACTTTGATTATTCATATATTATCCGTGGGGTTTAGAAGGGTGTTACACCCAGCTGGGACGTTTGTTCCCCACAAGAGTTATTTTCTGGAAGGCCATCCAGGGCGTTCTCCCTCAGCGAGAGTTAATTTGATCCTCAGTCGAGTGGATTTTTGTTCTCGTCAGAGCAGTATTACCCTGGAAAGTTTTTTTCCAGGAGGCCGTCCAGGGCTTGTTTTCCCAACATAAGTCCAATCATACTTTGCACATGTTTAGCTTTCCCCGGCAAGGTTGACTTTACCTCTTCAGCATTTATTTTGCTTATTCGGTTCTGTTGCATTCTGCATTCGTGTATAGCATCCTCAGAAACGTGTAGCATTTCCATTTCGTATGGAGCATTACGCCATATTCAAACATATGCATTTGAAACATAAGCCATGTTGTTACCTCTTTGTTTTTAGGTGTATTTCCAACAGATGGTTGATTTATTTTTCCCGTGTGGTATCTAGACCCCGACAAGCATTTTTATGATGTGATTCTTCAGCCCGTGCGGTATCCAGACCACGGAGAAATCTTTGATAGATGTGTTCATCTTATCATCGGCTCCTCAATAGAGTTGCTTATTTAAGTTTCTCTTTTCCCCAACGGAGGTAGCTTGTGAATTATCTTTGATTCGATTTTCAACTGCGTGTTGAGCTGGCCTTTGGGTTCGATGCTTGCTTTTATTTAGCAAATGCCTACTGGTTAGTAGAGATTTTCAACTTCGTGTTGAACTGACCTTCGGGTTCGATGCCTGTTTGTTTAACAAATGCCTGACGGCGATGTCATATGTTCTTCTCAACTTCGTGTTGAGCCGACATTCGGGTTCGATGCTTGCTTTTATTTAGCGAATGCCTGCTGGTTAGCAGATCTTCTCAACTTCGTGTTGAGCCGGCCTTCAGGTTCGATGCCTGTTGGTTTAACAGATGCCTGGCAGCGATGTTAGAGGATCTTCTCAACTTCGTGTTGAGCCGGCCTTCGGGTTCGATGCCTGTTTGTTTAACAGAGGCCTGACAGCGATGGCAGATGATCTTCTCAACTTCGTGTTGAGCCGGCCTTCGGGTTCAATGCCTGGTTTATTTAACAGATGCTTGATGATGAAATAAGATGATCTTTTCGACTTAGTGTCCTTTCATGCGCGTTAGTAGATGTTTCTTCCAACTGTGCGTCGAGGCTTTCTGGTTGATAATCAGTTAGCTTGCTGCTGTTGCAACTATCAAATTCAGTTATTTCCGGGGAGTTATTTCCGGGGATTTTGTTCCAGTAAATGAGTTTGCAGTTTTATTTCTGCGGTTGGCAAATTTCTGACTTCTTCGGTATTCAACTGCCTTTTAACTTGACTGCTTGAAATTCGTTCGCTCTTCACTCATTCAGGTCCAAGTCGCTTGAATAGGGGCAGCTGTTGTACCCCAAAATTTGACCAACCTCTTTCTTTACTTGGCTTATGTTTCATTTCATCTTTAGCATTTGCATTTACATAGCAGTGTCCTTTATAGGGGATCAAGAGAGGTGTTCCATTCAAGAGGAGAGTCTCAAGGGTTTCAATCTCAAGCAAGAGTGCTTATTCAAGTCATCAAGTGCTTACAGTCATCAGGAAGTTGTCAAAGCTCTTTGAGAGAGAAGATAGATGTATGTTGTTTACCTCCTATCTTGAAAGTCAATAGGGTATCATCAGGGGCTTATGAGGCCATGGTTATGGATAAGAGATGTTTGAGTAGCTCATTGAGTGCTTTGGAAGTCATTGTGGGGTTTATCTAGTCACTCCTTTCATCTGCAAGAGGTCACAATCAAAGGTTGTACACCTAGGGTTTCATCTGGTTAATTCAAAGTCAACTGTGGACTTGAGGGAGTTTGAGACTTAGTTATAATTCATTAAAGCCATAGGAAGTTATGTTAATACATCTAGGATGTCATGTCGAGTTCAAATCAAGAAGAATCAAGAGTTCAAGAGGTTACTAAGTTAGGGTTTCAAAGGATCCCAATGTAAAATCCTCTTCTTTAGTGCCCAACTTCAAGGACCATTTACATCATGATACAAGTTCAATATCACTTTTATGCAAACATGAAAATTGTAGGGCATGTTCTAAGCTTTATTTTGAGTACTAGAACTCATCCATTGGGTTTGTGGAACTCAAGTTATGATGCCATCAAGTTATAGGTCTCAGATGAACATATTTCTGGTCAACTAAAAGTCAACTCACTTCCAAGGCACTTTTGACCTAGAATCAAGTTTCTCCTCAACTTGAAGTGAACATGAAAGTTTTTCCTCATGATCTTATCTTTCCAAAAAGTCCTTGATATCATTTGTGGAACTCAAGTTATCGACCTTACAAGGCAGGGGTATTTTGGGAAAGTTTGATTATAGGCCATTTGCTACATAGGTCATTTTCATGCACTTGTGTACTTCAAATGAACTTTCAACCAACATGAAAGTTGCTCCTAGAGACTTTCTTTGCATCATGAAACTCAAGGATCATGTGAATTATGGATGGTGGTGAACATATGGATGAATTTTCAAGAGAAAAATGGACTTTAAAGTGTGATTTGAATTCAATACATTATAGGCCATGTTTATGTCCCATTTTAATTCAATTCTCTTCATAACACACCCATAACAAGATTTCACATTTTGGTTTGGCACATGAGAGCTAAAAACACATGAAATTCAACTTTCTTCACAAAGAATTTTCAACTTCAAACTTCCAAATTGGATCAAACCAAAAGCCCAAACCATTTCCCATGTAAAATTGAACTCATGTGCTACTGAATTAAGGGATTTTCATGTGTGTATGCAATCAATTCACGTGTGCATGAGGAGCTTTCCATTTTTGGGCATTTTTCAAATTCATTAGATTAAGGCTTCATGGGCCTTCCAATTCATCAGATATCCATCATATATAAGTAAATATATTGCCCTAAGAGCTCAGAAGTGCAAATTGGAGCAAGAGAGAGCATTCTTAGTTTTCAAGTTCTCAAGGAAAATTCAAAATCGTGTTTCACTTTTCTGCGCAAATCAACTCCAATTGAAGATTAATTTAGCTTCCTTGAGGAATTTGGAGTGGATCTGGATCATTAGAAGCAAGCTTGCACACGGTTGAAGCACCAACGGAGTGTCTCCGTTCAGTAAGTTTCTCCTTCACATTTCTCTCATTCTAGGCCATGAATTAGGTTCATACTGGTTGCATCTGAAGCCCTACCTTGTGTAGGCCATGTTTGATCCATTATTGTTCATGTTTGATAGAGTTTTCAGTTGTGCATCTCAAACTTGTTGGCTTCGATTCTCTTAATTTGTGAAGGTTTGGGATGATTGAATCTTGGATTCATGACCTACATGAGCTCAGCTTTATTTTGGTACCAATTTTGTGAAGTTTGGTTGAGATCTGGTGACCTGAGCTCCGGCCACCTCGCCGGAGAAGACGACCGGAGCTAGGGCTCCGGCGTCTGGTTCTTTGACCTCAGATCTGAGGTGGCGCAGACGTTGAATGTTTGACTAGCTATGTGTGTGTTTCCAATTGGCTTAATCGTGTACATTTGGAGTGTTGACTCCATGTTGTTTAATGAAACGCAGAGTTTCATTAAACTCTGAGTTTGGGTTGGATTGGGCCTCTTGTGCTATTGCCACTATTGCACCCCAAAATTTGCCCAACCTTTTTCTTTGGCTAGTTTGTGTTTCATTTCTTTTTAGCATTTGCATTGCATAGCATGTTTCATTAAACAGGGGATCAAGAGGTTGTGCATAGCAAGAGGAGGTTACCCAGAGTGTTGAGCCTAAGCAAGGGGTGTTACTCAAGCATAAGTGGTCATCAGGTCATCTAGAAGTGGTCAATAGTCTTGTGAAAGGATGGATGGATGTATGTGGGCCAACTCCTAACTTGGAGGTCAGTCAAAGACCATCAGAAGTTTATGAATGCATGATTATGGACATGGGATATTGAGAGAGCTCATTGAGTGCTTTTAGAGCCATGTTGGAGCTTATTCAAGTTGTTGTGTGAGGTGGAAGAAGCCACAGTCAAGAATGTTGCATCTAGGGTTTTCATCTGGTTAATCCTCAGTTAACTGTGAAATTGAAGGAGGTTAAAACTCAATTCTAAGTCTTTATGGTCATGGGATGTTGTGTTGAGATGTATAATATATCATTTCAAGATCAATTCATCAAGAATCAAGAGTGTGAGAAGTTACTAAATTAGGGTTCTCAGTGTAAAATCCCCTGTTTAGTTCCCAACTTCAAGACCACCTATCTCAAGATACAAGTCTCATCTCAACTTTTGACCAACATGAAACTTTTAGAGCATGTTCTTAGATTTCTTTTGCGTACTAGAAGTCATTCATCTGATTTCTAGAACTCAAGTTATGATGCTGACAAGTTACAGGTCCTCAGATGAATGTGATTTTGGTCAACAAAAGTCAACCAACTTCCAAGCCATTTTTGACCTAGAAGGATGTTTCTCCTCAACTTTTGGTGAACATGAAAGTTGTTCCTCATGGTCTTAGATTTCCAAAGAGTACTAGAAGTCTTTCATCTGATTTGTAAAACTCAAGTTATGAGGCTTGCAAGTCAGGGGTATTTTGGGAAAGTGAGATTATAGGTCATGAAATTATAGGTCCATTTCACCAACTTGCACACTTCAAATGGATATTTTTCCAACATCAAGCTTGCTCCAAAAGGTGTCAATTGTTCAACCAAGCATTAAGAAGTCATGAGTTTGGCTTGGAATGGAGAATTCCTAAAGTGATTTTCATGGAAAAGGCCTTAAAAGGGCAAAATTGGAATTAATTCATTTTGGATCATTTTTGTGCAAGTGAGTGCATATTTTGAGTGCAAAACAAATTTCAAGCATGATGGCAACTTCAGAATTTGAATTTGAGGATTTTTGGCATGCCATTTCCAAGCTTGCTTCAAGCTTAAGTTACACAATCAATATCAACCATTAAGATCAAACAAGGACTGAATCAAAGCCATTCACACTCCTAACATTATCAGCAAGCAAAATGAATCATTTTGGAGGTAAGTTGGAGCCAAATTCGTGCACATGGCAAAGCAAAAAACTCAAAAAATCATGGATTGCAATTGGGCTGTAGAGGCTGTAATTGGGCTCCAAAACAATCAAGATCCATCATATATAAACTTTTGAACATGTACAAAGCTTCAGAATGGAATTTGAAGGAGAATTGCTCAAGAACTCGTGTGGAAAAAGTGGAGAAAAAGCCAAATACGAATTCTGAGATTCAGTGGATTTCAAGCCAAATCAAGCATCCAAATAGCTTCAGTGAAGATCATGGCGTGATTCTAGTTATTTTTCTTCAAGCTTCAGTACCATTTCAAGGCCCAGTGGAGGCTCTCCACTAGGTAAACTACCTTTCCAAAATTCTCACAATTCATGTTAAATTAGCACGCCATTGTTGTATGTTTGGGATCTTTGAACTATGTAGATCATTTCTGGTTCATACTCGTGTTTGTTTGTGACATTTTGTGATTTGAGTTCTTAACTTGTGGCTTTCGATCTGGCTTATTCTTCCACTGAAAATGAAATTAAATCTTGGATTCGAGTTGTGCGTAGCATGAGGAAGAGAATGATGTGATTAATTGTAGGTTTCATGACATGTTTTTGGCAGAGCTACTGTAGCTCTCGCCGGAGAAGACGACCGAAGTCTTCTCCGGCCACCTCTGCACTTTCCCTCTGTTTCTCAATTTGAAATGAAGAGGATCATTCAGTCACCGTTTGATCGTGTGACCTTGCTTGACCTGGTATCCTCATCCAACACGTGAGATTGATTTCAGCTAGGGTTTGACCATTTTAAATGACGTGGCGTGATGGTATGCATTGGATTAGCTGACTTAAGAAACCAACGTGCATGATTAAGACGTAGCGTAGTCTCCCTTTGGCCTGAGCGCATGTGATCATGTGAAGCTCTGATGGACCTGGGCCTTGTATTGCTACGCACACCCCCTTTAAGCCCAACTTGGTTTTTTAACGTGTATTAATTACTATTCTCACCGTTGTTTTTTCTTTTTCTTTTTAATTTATTTTTTTCTTTTGTTTTGTTTTCTGTTTGAATTTAATTCTTTTAAAATAGTTCCAATGTTCCTAAAATTACACAAAAATATTTTTTAGAGACTTTGAGATGTCCTTTATTTTTAGGATATTTTTATTTTATTTTTTGATTTTATTTTCAATTTAAAAAAGGATTGAACATTGGAATTGTTTTAAGTGGATTAAATTGTGACATTGTTTGTTCTTTGAATTGTTTCTTTCATTTCCCTTTGATCCAATGAATAAAAATTGATCCTCATATCCATGATGAGTTGATCAATTTTTGAGGACCATTTTGCCCTTGGTTGGTTGACTTTAGGGTTGACTTTGGTGGCTTTTCTTTTGACCCTCGATTCTCCCATTTCAAAGTGGTACATCTTGAATATTATTTTCTTTTGATGGTGCTTTGAGGGGATATTTGCTTTGAGCTTTTGACCTCTGTTTGCCAACATGTTTAAGTACCTTGTGCATTTTACTTGGTAATTTTTGAACCATTTTCCTAATTTTGAGGTGACTTGCAAGTCAAGTTACCTCCAAGGGAGGTTCACACATGCACCTTGACCTAGTTTGACTTGGATATGACATTTTGGATCCTTTGAGCTCTCAATGCCTTTTGTTTCATGTTTCTAACATGTTAAGAATGATGTTTGTTCAATTTTAGGTCATGATATTGTTTCTTCCTTGTTCATTTGTTTGTTTTCTTTTGAACTTTCTATTAGGGTTTCAGTATGGGGTTTGCTTGCATTCCTTTGTGTTCTAGCTTGCATTTCCTTTTGGTGTGATTTACTTTTGCTTTTTAACTCTCCTCTTCATCTTTACCTTCTGTCCAATGACCTTGGAGTGTTATTTAAGGTGGCTTGGTCCCTCCTTTGGAGGTATTTGAAGCATACCTAGAATGATGAATCCTTGAGGACACTTTTGGTGCTTCTTTGCTTTTGATGAGTGATGCTTATGGTTGAGTGCATGATATGAGGTCCTTGCTGCCCTAATATAGCCTCTCATCCTCACTTTTATTGCTGCCTTAATATAGCCTCCCATTCTAATTTTAAACACAATGGCAAGCCAAACATTGTGACAGTCTTAAAGATACAAGCTCAACAACATACTAAGGTTCATACATGACCTAACACAAATTCTAAGTATGTTCAAAACTAATGTACATCAAAAATAAACATGATGCTAAGAATAAGTAGTTGCAAGAACTTACCTCTTGAAGACTTCCTAAGAAAGATTTCTCTACAAGAATTTCAGTTGAATAAGGATGTTTTAAGCAACACCAAGATGTTCGAAATGTGTTATTCAAGTGGTCCAAGTTCCTTTTACATGACTGTTTTGGCAGCAAGATGGTTTTAGCTAGTACAAACTAAGAACTTCCAAGGGAAGATCTCTGAAATGTGGTTACAGAAGTATGAGAGGTGTTTGGATAACACAAACAACTTGTATGTGAAGTGTTTGAAGGGTTAGAACATCTAGAAATGAAATGGACAGAGTTTTAGCTTCCAAAATGCAGAAAGTCAAACTATTTAGCTTTGACGGTTGACTTTTTGGAGGATGTGTTTTCTGGTGAAAGTAATGGTTGAAATAGATTCAATAATTCATTTATGATGTGTTTGAAGTATTAGAAGAGGTGTTCGATGGCTGGAAATGGTTTTGGATAGTGTTTTGCTCAAGGCAGTTTTTGGTCACAAAAGCAAAACTCAAGATTTGCAAAAAGGTGGAGATTAGAATGATAAGAGAGTTTTAGCTAGGTTTCTTGCTTGCTCTAGTGTATTTTTTATGTGAGGGTGAGGTTCTATTTATATAGAAAGTAAGGGATCAAGTGGCATGACCAGTTTAGATCTTTTGCACAATCTTGGCATTTTGGAGGGAAAGGCAAGCAAGATCAATCTTGTGATCTTGTATCTGACTATTGCACAAGTTTCCAATGAATTTTAGCATCAATAAAAACTATAAGCAAATGGTTTAAGGTGAAAAGAGTAGATAATTGATGTGGTAGCTAGGTTGCAGCAGGTTTTGGGCCAAAAGTTTCTCTTTCATGGTGTACCTAGTTGTACTTTTCTTGATTAAACAAATCTAAAGTCCAAAAATATGGTTTTTCTTGGTGATAACCTCTTGTAATGTCATCAAACAAGTCTCTAACCATCATTTAACAAACTAACTAAGTGGTTAGAGGAGTCTATTCTGATTTATGCATCAATTGACATGAGCTGCACTTGGTTTGTGACATGACAAATCCTCAACTTGCTTCCTTCGATTCTCCCTAACCATAAGGGATGAGAAAATGCTCTTGTACATTTTGGAAATACCCAAATATGGTTTAAAAGATTCATGTTTACTTGAAGTTCAAATTCCAAATGAAACTATGTTAAAAATCCCCTTGAAGTTGGCTGAAAAATTTGACTTACAAACCAAAAAAGTATGAAAATTTTCTAAGTGTTTTTTCCCTCTTGCCTTGTTTTTGCTCATAACTCAAAATCCATTAATTTTTTGATCATAGGTCACTCGGACACTTTTGTAGGGCTCCTCAAGACCTTTCCAACAAGCTTTGAACCACTCCATTTGGACATGTGGTTAGGAAGTTATGGCTTGGCCCTTTTCAAAACCCTAATTTCCTGACTTTTTGATTACTTCTCAATTCTTGACCATATGGTCACCAAACTTCATGATTAGATATGAAATGATGTTGGGAACATACTTGACTTCAATTTTGGGTCAAAACCCTGTTGGTCAATGGGTTGACGTTTCAGTCAGACGAATCGAACGATCGAAAACCTCTGAATTGACTGTTAGTGTTCTGGGTTCCCTAAGGCCTTGAAATTTATTTTGTAGACATATTTGGGTCGTATGAGCCTCGTGGACCAAGATTCCATCATTGGAGACTTCTCTAGGTTAAAAGTCAAAGTTGCAGTTGACTTTTTCATTAGGAAACCCTAATTTAGGTTCCTGTACTGCACTTTTCTTCTTTCTTGGGTGACAACCTCAAATTGGATTCATACTTGATCCAGTGTGATATCCTTGATGATATAAAGACGTATTATATGGAGGATCAATCCAAAACCTTGACTGATCAATCCATATGTACTGCACTTTTCTTCTTTCTTGGGTGACAACCTCAAATTGGATTCATACTTGATCCAGTGTGATATCCTTGATGATATAAAGACGTATTATATGGAGGATCAATCCAAAACCTTGACTGATCAATCCATAGAAACCCTGATTCCTGAATGTGTGAAACCTTAATTCACCTGCATTTTGACAAAGATCAAATTTGAAAGAGGTTATGGTTAGATAAACAATATGGATGTTCCTAAAATGATGATGTGATCTAGGGGTCAAAATTTGGGGTATAACACCTCCTCCGCGAGACCATCGAGTAATTGGCACCCGATGGGTGTTTAGGAATAAACTAGACGAGAACGGAGTAATAACTCGAAATAAGGCGCGTTTGGTCGCGTAGGGGTATAACCAAGAGGAAGGAATCGACTATGAGGAAACTTATGTGCCAGTTGCTCGACTCGAGGCTTACGCCTTCTACTTGCCTTCGCTTGTGCGAAATATTTTAAACTATTTCAAATGGATGTAAAAAGTGTGTTTCTTAATGGTTATATAAATGAAGAGCTTTATGTTGCCCAACCTCCAGGGTTTGAATCCCATGAGTATCCTGATCATGTATACAAATTAAAACGCATTTTGTATGGACTTAAGCTAGCCCTTAGACTTGGTATGATCGTCTAAGCAAGTTTCTTCTTGATCAAGGGTACTCAAGAGGAAAGGTTGACACAACCCTTTTCATTAAACGTCAAGGAAAACACTTGATTTTGGTATAAATATATGTTGATGATATCATTTTTGGATCAACTAACATGAATCTGGTAAGAGAATTTTCTATATTAATGCAGGGAGAATTCGAGATGAGCATGATGGGGGAGCTCAACTATTTCCTCGGATTACAAATCAAACAACTGCAGGAAGGTACTTTTGTGAGCCAGACAAAATACTGCCTTGAGCTTCTCAAGCGTTTTGACATGGAAAACTCCAAGGCTATCGACACTCCAATGCCTACGTGTGTGAATCTTAGCCGAGACAAAAATGGTAAGGATATAGAGGTGAAAAAGTATCGAGGTATGATTGGATATATCCTCTATCTTACTGCTTCTAGACCCGACATTGTGTTTAGTGTCTGTATGTGTGCGAGGTATCAATCATCTCCTAAAGAATCTCACTTAAAAGCGGTAAAGCGCATACTTAGATACCTCTCTGGTACTCCAAAGTATGGGCTTTAGTATTCTAAGGGAAATAATTGCTCTTTGGTTGGCTTTTCTGATTCCGATTTTGCTGGTCGCAAATCAGGTAGGAAAAGCACGAGTGGCACGTATCATCTTGTAATACCCCAAATTTTGCCCTAAGATTAGTCGTTTCATCTTGCATCCCATTTCATTTTGCATTGCGTTTAAACTAACCACTAACGGGTTGTGCAGTTGTGTGATTGTTGCAAGAAAATATCATGTGGCGTGCTCTTTTAGTTTACAGGGTTTCTAGTGCCACTTTATTTTGAATGAATAAAATAGCACAATTGGCAAGAGACCGTGTGTAAAGAGTTGTGAGTGTGAGAGGTCGAGAGTTCAAATCCCACCTTCTTCACTTTTTGTTTTGTTTCTTTTATTTTATTCTTTTTATAATATTTTTAATGTTTATTTAAATTGTTTTTGTTTGAATTTTATTTAGTTTTAACTAATTATTTAAGTTGGGCTTTAAAGTGGGCATTAGGTTAGAGTTAACCCTAATTTGTTACCTATATAAACATAAGTTGTGTTTGAGAAAGGGGGAGAGGAGACAAAAAGAGAAAAATGGTGGCCGTTCTCACGACTTATCAGAAGAGGAGAGATTTTTGAAAAAAACCATCATCTTTCATCATCAACGAACTCCGTCGTAGAAAAGCCACTTCAAACCCGTGAAAGGTGAGTAACTCTTGTTTCTAACGGATGTTTTCTTTTGATGTTTTTTTGCAGGAAAAGAAGAAGGGATCGTGGCCATGCAAAGAAGAAGAAAAAAAGCTTCAACAGGCAATAATGGCAGCAGCGCCGCATGCAAGAAGATGAAGAGGGATGGTTAAAACAAAAACCTAGTAACACGTTCAGCAATAACCGTAACCCTCCCTCAATTTATCCCCTCTTATTGTTTTTTGTTTTTTTCTATTTTTATTTCTTTTTCATTTATCATTTGTTTGTCTCATTTTTTAATTAACTTGAAATGATATTATAAGGTAGTAACTAGTTCTACAATTTTTCTTTTTGATTAGAATTAAAAACTCTCTGTTTTTTATAATTAATATTAAAACTTCTCTTTTTGTTATAATTAAAAATTAAAACTATTTTTGTTATAATTAATATTAAGATTTCTTTTATGTTACAATGAAAAAACTTAAAAAAAAAATTTAATCAAAAAACTTAACTCTTTTTCAAATAAATAAAAAAAAACTTGATTTTCTAGTTAAAAATTCAATTCTAACTCTTTCTTTAAAAAAATTAGTTTTTTATAAAATTAAAATCCACTTTTTTTTTTCAAAAATTAAAATTAACTTTCTTCTTATTTAAAATAAAACTTCCAACACCTCATTTCTTTTTAAATTAAAATTTATCTTTCATGTAATTAAAATTCTAATTGTTTCTTTAAGTTAAAATTTCTAACACTCTTTTTTAAATTAAGATCCTAGCACTTTAATTTCTTTTTCATATCATAAATTTCTAACTTTTTATTAAAACTCTAACTATTTAACTCAAACTTTTTCTTAATAAATTTCTAACATTTCTAACATTGTTTATTTTTAAATTTCTAACATTTCACACTTTCATTCCAATTTTCTAACTAAAAAATACTAAAATAAAAATGCTTAATATTCCCATTTAATTTTCATCTTTTGTCCTTGGGTATTAATCCAGTACTTTTCACATTTTATTTTCTTTGGGTTGTAATTATGCGAGGCCATCGTCGCAATTATTGTTCTTGTTTATTTTTTCGGTTGTAATTTATGCGAGGTTATCGTCGCAGTTATTTATTTTTCGCATTTTTTGGGATTTGTAATTTACGCGAGTGATCGTCGCGATGCTTATTGTTTTACGACTTTCTTTATTTTCCGTACCTTTAACTCTGCCATGTAATAATTTATCAGTTGCATAATTTACCGTTAAAACCTTCCGAAGGAATTAGGTATAGCTGTTTGACTGCCGAGTCAATTACCCTAACCCTTTTGACTATTTCAAACCCTATTTAGCCTAGGCGTCCCACCGTGGGTGAACACGCCCTTTACCCTAGCTTTAGGTCAAAGAGTCGCCGCACTCTGTTTTAGGGTTTCCCACCGTGGAATCCCTAATTTTAACCTTATTTTCAAGACTCAACAAATTCAACATAGGAACTACGATTACTCTGATTCCATTCCCTATCCAGGATACGTAGGCACAAGATGCGAATCTTGCCGAGTAAACTTAGGACTAACCCTTAGGTCTTTAGGTCACTCTATCCCTTAGCTCAGTATATATTAAAGCAGATAATAAAATAAAAAAGGCCTACAGTAAACAAAAGGTTCCTGTAGAGTACTAAAGAAGTTTAGGGTGCTAGTACCTTCCCTAAACTTAACCAACCCCTTACCTAGGTCTCTCCCCGCATTGTGTTTACGATGCAAAATTAGGTTTTCTCTCCTTTGACCTTTTCCTTCGGATAAATCAAAGAGCGGTTGTGAATCAAGAATTGTGATTCAAACTAATTAATAGTTTGGTATCCTATTTCCACCGCAACACATCTATTTTCAAATTCTTTGGTGAGTTGGCATAGCAAAAAGCAGGTTTTCATTGCTTTGTCAACAGCCGAAGCGGAATACGTTGCGGCCGATAGTTGTTGCACTCAAGTCTTATGGCTTAAGCAATAATTGCTTGTCTTCAACCTAAAACTTGATCGTGTTTCGATTTTTTGTGATAACACTAGTGCTATTAACCTAACCAAGAATCCCGTGCTACATTCACGCACCAAGCATATCAAAATACGCCACCACTTCCTTAGGAATCATGTGGAGAAGGGCAACATAGTATTTGAGCATGTTGATACTAAAAATCAACTTGCGGATATCTTTACAAAACCACTCGCTACAGAGCCTTTCTTTCACATCCGTAGGGAACTCGGTGTTCTCGACATCTCGGATCATGTTTAGGAAATAACTTTTGCATGCTTTATATCTATCTCTATATGTGGTTTGTTCATCTTTTATCTAACAAATGAAGAAGTTTATAGCCATATATGGGGGCATTAGCCAACAAATGGAGCTGAGGTACTATCTTTCCTTATTTAGAAACTCCCGCACTTCCTTCGTTCATATAAAGTAATGTATCAAATTGTGTGTTATTGTTGATGTTTATTCCATGATTACGCTTATTTCATCCCCTTGTATGTTTGAAATATGGATAGGCTATTTATTTATGTCTCTTTGGATGCTTGTTGAACAAAAATTGATGGTTTTTGCTATTTTTTCCTGTATGAGTCGACCTACATAGGGTTTCGGTCGACTCACAAAACTATAATTTTTCATGTCTGTAAAGCGGGTATGCTCAGGTAGACCCTATAGTCGACGCATACCCTAAGAATTTCTAAGTATATGTTTTAACACAGTGTGCGTCGATGCATGACCTCTTCCGGTCGACGCATCGTGCGAGAATTCTGATAAATTGTTGATGAACTATTCATATTTTGTCATCTTTAATGCATTTAAACTCATGTTATCTATTCAAACTCATCATCATTAGCATTAGCATTGAGCATTGCACCTATTCAAGGCTATCTCTCTTCCTCTCCTCTTCCCAAAGCTCTAGTCAAAACCTAGTTTCTCTATAAAAAGGGTAAAACTACTTTCTCTCTCCATCTCCAAGAGTAAAATTCTGCATCTACAAATTCTTCATCTCCACACAAGAAATCAAAATGTCTACAAGAAGAACCACTGGAAAGAGAACCACTAGAGCACCATCTACTCAATCTGGTCCATCAAGAGCAACTTTACCGGTAACTGCTGTCTCTTTGTTACCTCTTGAATTTTCAGAAATTTATGAGAAGAACTTTAGCAAACGATCTATAGTTAAGCAACATACTTACTATAGAAAGGTTGCTGAGTGAATGCATATTCCAGAGGTAATTGATCTTTTGGAGGCTTAAGATTTTAACAATTTTTTGGAGTGTGACATCAAATACAACAAAGACCTAGTGAGGGTCTTCTACACAGATATTCAGGGTAAATTTCAAGGGTTTGAGTTTACTACAAAGCTGGGGAATACCAAGGTTTATGTAAATGACTTGGTATGTAAAAACTTGTTAGACATGTCACCTGTATTTGTTGATCCAATTATTAAGGCCACATATACTCGTACTGTGGTAGGTTACGATTTCAAAGAAGCCTTAAACTCCATGCTAAAGAAACCATATGGTGACGACATTGTAGCAAGCGACCTCTTTCTAAAAACGGCCACAACGTGCAAACTGAAACCGATTGATAGAATACTGCAATGGATTGTGTCGCACATTCTGTGTCCAAAGAAAGGCGGCTACTCACGAGTGGATCAAGCCGAGGTACACTTGGTTTACATACTTAAGAAAAAGATCAAGATCAGTTGGCCTCATTACATTGCCAGTCGCATCTATTCGCCAAAGGATTCTAGTAGATGAACAACTCTGTCATATGAGTCCTTTATCCAATCGATTCTCAACAATGCTAACATCATTGTTCAAGTTATCCCCTACACATCCTTTACCTCTGATCAAGAGTTCTGTCAAAAGATTCTTACTATGATGGGCTATATATGGGATCCAAGAGAAAGTCATTATCGATTCATTGTTAAGGTTAATACCTCTCGGTTGGAAGAATCAGGTGAAAGTCATGAACAAATAGAGGAAGAAGAAAAAGAAGAAGAAGAAGAAGAAGAAGAAGAAGTAGGTGGACATCCTATGGAGACTGATGATCGATATGACAGTGGGTGGCTAAACCAATCACCCCAATTGGTGCATAATGATGACCAAGGGTGGGGTGCCTAGCAAAACACAGGCTGGACATCGTTAGGTGCCAATTACATGCCACAAACGCCAAATTGGGATCATCAAGACACCCCTGACTGGAGTTATGTTACTCTATCTCCTCCACGTTCCCAATAAAATACCGATGAACTCCTCGATATGATGAGGACCATGCAGCTTGAGCAACGTACCTTCGTGACTGCCCAGAATGCGAGGTTCTCGCAATTGCAGAACCAATTTTAAGCTCACGCGGAAAACTTTAATGCCTTTACATCGGTTGTGATGAGGAGGATATATGGGATAGTTGAAACTGCAGCAGGTCAACATCGGGCCCTTAACAACAACTTCAACATACTAAGTCGAGCGATATTGGAGTACACGGAAAGGGTTGATGCGCAACTGCGTCCACTTCAGAAATATCCCTTTCGAGGACGAGGCCATCACTTTAGGGGGGGGGGGATCCTGAGGATGTCTTGAATATTTCATTATGCATCTTATTTCATCATGTATTCATTAACATCTATTGTAGAATGTTTCATATACTTACTTGCTTTTGAAGACATGCTTATTATTGGTTATAAAATAATGATTATTATTGTTCTCTTAAGTGTTGTTCTATTTATCCATTTATATGCTTTCATTAACTGCATTATATGTGAATGTGTGTTCATGTGTAACCTATTGCAAATGGCTGGAATATGCTTATCTCTCTTATTATATGCAATACATTAACATCTATCTTCTTTCTTTTTGATTTGTCAAAGGGGGAGAAGAATATCAAGCAGAAACATCACTTGTAAGACTTATTAAACATGCAGATTATGCAGTCAAAGGCATCGAGTAAGGGGGAGGATGATACAATGCATCGTACACCAAGTTTCTACCGTTTTGCCATCATAAAAAAGAGAGAGTATGTGAGAGCAATCCTCATAGGTAGCTACACTTGTTTTAATGATGTCAAAACTTAGATAGGTAGAAAAATGTACTTTGGACGGTATCATTGTGTCACATATGCATACCTTATCCCTCTTGAGTCAAACATCGGTTAGAAACATTGTTTGATACATATAGAAATTGTTCAATATATGCTTCATATAGGTTTGGTCAAGTTTATCTAGCTTACTATGCGATAGAGTACCTCAAAAGTTGCATGATACATGAAAATATGCATTTTTACATATTTTGGGTGTTTGAGTCGATTCAAACTTGTTCCGGTCGACTCATACAGAAAGCACTTTAAATGGTCTACTCTCAGGAGTGCTCGCGTTGACCCTCCGGTCGACTCATATTGTGTTCATTTCTATTTGTCTAATTCTGCATGTTTTACGTTGACATATGACATGTTTCGGTCGACGCAAAGGTCTGTTTTCTGCACAATCTGAAATTCGGGTAAGCTCAGGTCGACCCTCCTTTCTGCATAGGTCGATCGCTCGTGCGTTTTCAGTTAAAAATTTGTTATGTGAAACTGTCTTTGTGGTTTTTATGTTGGTTAATTGTTTTTGACTTGCATATATAGTGAGTTTTACTCTTTCTTAAAAAAACAAGAAAAGTGAAAATAGATACTGATTGTTCTCATCATCTTCATCCTCTTCCTTGCATTTTCTCAACAACTACACATAATCATTTTTGTTGTGCATTCTGCTTGTTAGAGGTGATAACGTCCAAACATAGGATTGGTATAATCGGGTTTGGGTTGAGAAATCAATAGGTTTTTCTTGAATAAACCTGTTAGGGTTTTGTCCTCCAAGAATCTTGTATTTTAGGGGTTTTTTTGCACGAATCGGTCAATCACAGATTTAGCCGAGCGAAGGTAATCGAAGAACAAGTTATTCTGTCATGTTATTGTAAGAGGAAGATTCGGGTTCGAAGCGTTGGTGATTGAAATCAGCCGGGCAAGATTTGAAGACCGTGGGGTTGTTCAAAGGGTGTGCCATAATCAGAGGTTTATTCATCGCGTTCGAAGGACCTGATTCAGCTTGAATCAAGGGAAGAGAAGGAATAGGCTCTGCATCAACAATTATGTTTGATCGTTTGATTTCTATTGCTTCTCTTGTAAACATTTACCAACATGTTATATCTATATACAGGTCTCAATTCTAAATTTAGAATAGAGGGCAGACGTACCCCGAGCGAGGACGACGGGGGAACTGCCTCAACAAATTGGTGTTCTCTTTTTACTTTTCAATTGCCTAATTTTTGAGTTTGTGTGCCAACAATTGAGTTAATCAAAATTCTGATGTGAGTAGTGCTGAACCATTTTTGAAGCCTATTACAATCCTTGATTGTAATTGAACACTTAAGCACTTCACTCTCATATTGAAATTCACTTGTGGTACCTTGCACACCAAGTGTTTGACTAATTGTGTGAACAACAAACGCTTGTGCTGTCTTTTCAATTTGATTATATTTTTTCAAGCATTGGAAATAGTCAAATCTTATAGTGAATAAATTCTGGTTGGTGTGTGTTCAAATTAGTGATTCTTAAATCTCGTTTTTATCGGATTCCATAGGCTTTGCGCATATCCGGTTTTTCTGCTAAAGGTTCGTTTTAGACGAATATAGTTCCTCGGCCGCTTCCGCCTAAAAAATTTTTAAAACCAAATATTGGTAGCGCCGACTCTGGTTTTAACAAGTGATCTATTCAACCTCCCTTCTAGATCTACACCATCGTTTAACATCACGTACAATCCGTATGACCTCTTCAGGCATCAGAAACTACGGGGATTTCTTCAACTTCGACCTGTGCGATGTCACCTTCAGTGGGATACGGTCTTGTAACAAAAAAGTTTTTTTAAAAATTAACAATTAGTTTTCATGGCACAATAATAAACAAATTAAATTTGAACATAAAAAACATATACCTTTCTCTCTCTCTGTCATAATTGATACACCACATGGATAACATACTCAGTAAGCACCGATCGGTCAATGAGTCCTCAAGGAAATCTTCCATCAGTGTGCACAGAGGGCTCAGTCAAAAGAGTCGTAACCTTTGTCTCAGTAGTCACATATGAGACTGAATTAACAACAACATCATCTAGATGGACGACCTCATTACCATCTCATTAAAAATCACCTCATCAGCCACCTCCTCAACAACCACCTCATCAGTAACCACCTCAGCAACCACCACATCTGCAACAACAACATCTGACTGGACCACCTCATCTGCAACAGCAACATCTGACTGGACCACCTCATCTTGGGCTGCTCAACTGATTGTACCGGTCGATGTCGAATGCTACGAGGTGCATAAAACTAACCTTGCTCATCTAACCATTTCTGGTTTGAACTGGTTGGAACCACTCGTCCAACCCGTATCTGGGAAGACTCAGCCTGAGCAGCCCTAGTCTGGTCTGCCGCTCTATCTGTCGCTCTGCCTGCAATAGTGTTATCCATACCTCTGTATTTCACTGCAAAAGAAGGAAAAAAATAAAAAAATATTAACTATCGAAAATTATGAAATTTTCGGTAAAAAACAAAATTTTTATAACTATCAGAAATTTTGAAATTTTCGGTAAAAAAACAAAGTTTTTATAAATACCAGAAATTCTAAAATTTTCGATAAAGAACAGTTTTTATAACTACCGGAAATTCTGAAAATTTCAGATAATTTTATACAGAAAATTTAAAATGTTTTCATTAATATTAGAAATTTGAAATTTCCGATACAAAATTCTAGAAATTTAAATATTTGCGGTAAAAAAACGTACTGATTTTGAAATTTCTGTTTAAAAGAATCGAAATTTCTAATACCTCGTAGAAATGAAATTCACTCTGTCAATTTCGAAATGATTGAAATTTTTTATATAGAAATAATATTGTCTATTCATACACAATGGGGGTGCCCGATTCAAGTGGAGGGAATGCTCCAAAATAGCCCAAAAGGATCGATCACTTGCAATGGGCTTAGTTGAATTTAAGATGAGATGGAATAAAACTCCGTGTTTCTGTAATAACGCCTTGTTTTGGAGCTTCACAAAAAGTTTCAAAAAATGCTATCTCAAGCGCTAACAGTTCCTGCATTTCCCACTTTCACCATCGCTTCTCACACCAAAATCCCTTCCCAACTTGCGTTTTCTCACAGGTTCATTCATATTCATATGAATTACCAATTGCAACTTCCACTTTTTTTATTTAAATTTTTTGCATTTATTTTCTGTAAAATCTTGAAAATAATTGCAGAAACCCCTGCACGGTAGCTTCTTCCTTGCCAAGCCCCTATGTTCATCCATCCAAAATCGGTAATTTTCCAATTTAATCAGTTTGCTTTTGGTTGCAATTCGAAATTTGTAGTTTCAGTAATTTCAGGTACTAATCCATGAGTTTACTTTCAGAAAATTGGGGTTTCATTCATAACAATGATTTTTGTTGAAATGAAAAATGTTAGTTGTTATTTTGTTAGTGTGATGTGTATGTTTTTGATTTATGCAGGGTTATCAAGTAAAGCCAATGGTTTTCGTTTAAAACTTGATGAGAAGAATACACATGATGTTAGTACAAGGTACAATTTTTTAGCTTTATAATGTATTTGTATGGTAAGGTGCTTTTGAATACATTTATTATTGGGAAAAATCCAATTCCCAAATTAATTAAAGATAGTGTCTGAAAAAAGTATAAAGACTGAGAGCCCTCACTTTACAAACCGGTTTTTAGGGATGAGTTAGGTCACTCAAATTCTTATATGGTGCTGGGCGTGAGCGTGTGAGGGGTTATTGGGAAAAACCTAAGTCTCACATTGATTAAAGATAGAGTTTGGAAATAGTTTATTAAAAGTGACACTCCCACATTACAAGCTGGTGTATAAGGAAAAACCTAAGTCCCACGTTCATTAAAGATAGAGCGTGAAACGACTTTATAAAAAGTGTCATCACTCACCTTACATACCGTTTTGTAGGGATGAGTTAGACCTGACTCAATTTTTAATAATTATTGTCCATTTTCATGACTCATGTGATTATTTAGTGGAAAGGTAAGTGCAAAGGTATAAAGGATTGAGTGAAAAGAATAACAGGATTTTGGTTGGAAAGGTTATGTAAGGTTTGGTTTTATTCATAACATCAAAAAACCCTCTAATTTGGGGGAACTCAAAATTTGTATTGAAGAAGGATTTTAGAAGGCTAAGGCAAATTGTTCAAATATAATTTTTATTGTTATAGTATTTCAAAAAGTAAAAATATATTAATGATAAGCACACTTTTGTTATTCTAAACAAAATCGTTTTTCAGAAAATGGTAAAGATTTATTTATATTTAAAAAAAAAATCATTTTTCGAAGCCCTCTCTTCCCCTCTCCTCCGTACTCCCAAACAAAACATGTAGTCTTTGGGATATTATCATTGTAGCTATACTGTAAAGGGGTATTATTTTTAGTTAATTTTATCTGTACATTTTATCCGTGGACTTTTGATACAAAAAGGAACCTCTGAAATACGAATTTAATATTCAGTCTCTTACATTATTTTTGAAGTATTAATGAATGAAGAACAACTTATTGATATTCCAGTTTACTTGTAGCTATGGTGTAATTGAAGCCAAGAAGGGGAACCCGCCAATAACACCAGCAGTGATGACTCCTGGAGGAGCTATTGATCTCTCATCTGTTCTGTTCAGGAATCGTATAATATTCTTAGGACAACCAGTTAACGGACAAGTGGCTCAGAGAGTTATTTCGCAGCTTGTGACTTTGGCTACTATTGATCCAGATGCAGATATACTGGTTTGTTTTGATTTAACACTGTTATTTGACCTTTAATCAATCCTAAACTGGGATTCATATTGAGCTGTTTCTATTGGCAGATGTACATAAATTCCCCTGGTGGAAACACATACTCGGTGCTTGCAATTTATGATTGCATGTCTTGGGTAAGATAAAGGTTTTGTCATTCCTTTGCTAGCTATTTTAAATCCTTAATAGTTAGTTGTCAATGTTTTTACCTTGAAAGCATTTTTGGTGACTTCTTTTTTCAGATAAAGCCAAAGGTTGGTACAATATGTTTCGGAGTAGCTGCCAGCCAAGCAACACTTCTCCTTGCAGGTGGGGAGAAGGGAATGCGCTATTCAATGCCAAATGCTCGCATTATGATGGGTCAACCACGATGTGGATTTGGGGTAAGAGTCAAGCTTTTGAAATTTTGTTATAGAAGATGCACTTTAGAATTTAGGGGCTGACAAAATATGAAAAAGAAAAAGTTGATACCAATTTGATGTTGGAAGAGGATAATAACAACGACAATATGGTCCTGTGTTTTATAGTAATGAAATGGGAATTGCGTTATTTAGTCTTTGAGCAAAATAATCAAATGCACACTGTACTCCTACCTCCCGTCAGTTTACAAATTTCTATAAAACTAGAGGACAGAAATTTCCTGATTCGAGAGATTAAGGCTGATGAACTAAGTTGGGTGTGGCCCAGCCTTTTTTTTCTTTTATTTTGGAGAAGCTGCAATGGATTATCTAGAAGTTATGTTAGAAATTTAATCTCTTCCAATGTAAATGTTTTATTCAAAGTCTTTTTTTTCTTTTCAATTTAATCATATCATGCACCATGTAGTTTGGAATTTGATATATAGATATATATACCTTAACAAATGAAAATATATTGTTCTTTCTTACATGAAAAACCACTGTGAAGTAATTTTGGTTTACAGGTAACAGGTTGATTTATTGTTAATTATGTGAAGTTTTTTGGTCAATATTCAATAGGCTTCCTGATTGAAATTGTTCTTAATTTGATTGTAGGGTCATGTTGAGGATGTGAAACGTCTAGTGAATGAAGCTGTTCAATCCCGCCATGTTAGTCTTTCTTCCTCTGAAGTTGCACAATTCTAATGTGACAGTTGCAAAATGCTCATCTGAACTTGATTTTGCTGAAAATAAGATTTTTCGTTAAGTCTTGTCCGAGAGATTTTTATTTATGACAATCCTTGAAGATATAGTGTTGGGATTTGAGAATGCACTATCATGCACCGTCTCTTTAAATTCTTGTTACCTGAAAACTACTATATCTTATGCTTAGGCTCTATTTGGTAAAAAATAGTGGATAACTTATAGTTAATAGTTTATAGCTGATAAACTAGCTAATTTATAGTGTTCGGTAAAATTAGCGGTTGAACTAGTTTATAAATGTAAAATGTTGGATCTTCCGATCTTAGTTACGGTCTTATGTTTTTATCCCTTCCCGATCTTGACAACCTTGCTCCACCATGCCAGAAGCTCGGATGGCTTTGTGTGAAGGGGTGTGCTAGATATAAAACCATTCATGAGCTGTCCAACAGAATGAGCCATTAGAAATTTGATTAATTGCAGAAGAATATTAAGTTATAATTTTCAGTATATATGAAACTAGAAACTTCATTTTACTTGATTTCTTCATGCTCAAGTTACCAAGGCAACATTTTCTTGGTTCTACTGCTTGTTATAGTTTATCTAATGTTTCTTGGAAAGCTAGGCCTGAGTTCCTCTTCTTCCCCTTTTGTTTTGAGTACAGAAAATGGATCAGATGTTTTGTGCTTTCACCGGACTACCATTAGAGAAGGTGCAAGAATACACAGAGAGGGATAATTTTCTATCTGTTTCTGAGGTAACACCAACTGTTTTTCTTCTGTAACTGAAATAAGAATTTAATGCGTCATAGAACAATTTCTCTAAAAAACCGAATATTCTCTTTCCAACAAAAAATGAATTAAACGATGATATTCTCTTTCCAGCAAGAAATGAATTTTTTTACAACTGTATAGACAGGAACAGCAAATGTTTCTGTTAGAATTTCTAAACAGTATCTCAGCAAGAAATCAAATTTCTAACTAAACCATATTAACAAAAACTGTACTTAAGCCTAATTGTTTTACTGTTAAAAGATTTCTTACCAGATGTTTTTGTATCTGCCTCTTGTCATCTCAGGCTTTGGAGATTGGTCTTCTCGACGGTGTCCTGGAAACAGAGTATTGAATCTAGACTATGTGCTGTATATTTGTATTTCTAAAAACTTGATAACTGTGACTCATCTAGTTTTTCTTCTGCTGCTATTATGGAGTTCAAAGCGGTTAACCCTTGTTTTTTGTTTTGTTTTTGGGATCTAGTTATACACCCCAAACTACTTCACAATGTTAATGTGCTATATATTTGAAACATGCTTATACGTATACATTTTAGCTACTTCTATTGAGATGAAACTTGTGTTATTAGGAAGTTTTTTGACTCAAGTTATTGGAGAGTTGGAAATCATATACAATGCTTATTACAACTATTGTCAATGAGTCTGAACCTCTTTGACAATATTGATGATCGGTTATTCATCTTTTAAAAAATGAATTCTCAATAACTAGATTACTTGAAGAAAAAAAAAACTCAACTTGATTCTAAGCATATATACTTAGCATGCATTCATCTCATAAATTCAACTTCACTCACCTATGTAGCATTTTACAAACTTCTTTATTACGCCATTTGTGTGTTTAAAACAAGGGTAAAAGAGAAATAAAAAAAAGCTTTAAATACCTTTTTGTTCCTTTAACTTATTTTTAGAGTTCAATTTCATCTCTTAACTTTAAAATTATTCAAGTTGATCCCTTAATTTATCTAAGTTAAGTGAGTGGTAGACGACATTAACTTTTGCTGATGTGGCAACAGTCAAATGAGTTATATGTACTTTGTTGAAACCCTTCCACACGTCACTTCTTCCCAAATCAATTTAAGATTCACCCAAACTCAATCCTCACAAAATTTTTAGTTGTTTTTGCAAAATAGGTGACAACGGTTATCAAATTCAGTTTAGATCATTGTTAATTCCAAACGAGAAAAGGGCCTTTTGGCACAAGCATTGCATGAAATGGAAGAAACACAACAACGTATTGTATTCAATGTAAGGTTTAATTTGATGAATGAAATTTTACTATAAAAAAGAAAAAGTTCAATGTGGTCCCTTAACTAACTTTTGTTAAAAGCTCAGTATATATGAAAATGTGTGAGAGAGGAGTATCATCCGCAAATTTTACTTTATAGCACAATTGATTGTAACAAATTAATACTTTCTCCCTATCATGAACATCTAGAGTGCAAATACTATTGATCGTTGCACAACATTCCTTCTTTCAAAGTCACCATTGTATTTTCTTCAGTTTGTAACCAGTTACAACATTTACGAAACTAGTTACAATATGGTTTTATAGTGTTTTTAGTAAACAGTTACAATATGGTTTTGTAGCATTTTTCAAACCGTTGTTGTTGTTGTTGTTGTTGTTGTTGTTGTTGTTGTTGTTGTTGTTGTTGTTGTTGTTGTTGTTGTTGTTGTTGTTGTTGTTGTTGTCCTGTAGTCTGCTGCCATTGCATTCCCCTTCTGTGATCATGATCAAGAGTGTTTTCTCATCATCAAACTCTTGCCTTGCAACCCTATCTTCTTCTTCTTGAGGTTATTTCTTATTGGAATTACACTCTCTTGCAAAATGGCCGAGTTTTTGACAGTTAAAGCACTACACGCTACTCTTGTCAACCATTCTTCTTCAATATTTACCTCTTAGATTGCCTCCTCTAGAGTTGTTTGATCCATCAACCCTACTACCACTGTTTTCACCCTTTTGAAATATTGAACTCTTAGAATTTTGAGACTTTCTTCCACCAAAATTATAAAAATTCTCTCTATCTTTGCTCATGGGACATTTTCCATCCGCCTTCTTGTTTCTCTCATTGAAATGAGTTTTCAAAGAGATCTCCTCCTTTGCCTTATCAACATTCGTTTCCTCCATTCTCTGCTCATGTGCTTTAAAAGAGAGAGAGAGAAAGAAAATTAAAATGCAAGAGAGAGAGAGAGAGAGAGAGAGAGAGAGAGAGAGAGAAGTACACTATAATTGTTCAGTTGTTATCCTCTCTAAGCCCACTCCACTTTGTATTGGTTTCCAATATAGTTTGTGACAAATTACACCATGTTTAGTACTATCATGATATCAAAATAATGCTATAAATATAAAATATTTTATCTCTATCTATTGACTTGTACATAGTATCCAAACAGAATCCTTGAGAAATCTTTACTCCAAATCCTATTGAGTCTTTCATCCCCAACAATTCCGCTCCAAAGTCTTTTTTCTGCACCGATCTTTCGTTGATCCTATCGGTATCTTGAGCATTGTTCTGTCTGAAGATTGAGAAAAAATCTACTTTATCCGTAGGCTTTCACACAACACTATCAAAGTGAATGTGTAAAGAAGAACCTCCTTCTTTTTTGCTAGACTTGTCAAAACAATCCATGACACCATACACCTTACAAACCGCTGAAATCTCAAGAAAATCTTCAAAGAAACGATAAGCACAATAATAAAATCTACTCAACAATCACAAATATCAATATATGATATTTAGATCCATATGAAAATGGAATTATAATGAGGTAGAATATTAAAGAAATCGTTTGCAAGCACTAAAGAAAGATTCAAAACACTTTTTGAAAATGATAGAACAATTGAGTTGTGAGTTTTAAAATCAATATTGGAAGTGTATATTTGCTAACATTGTGAGAGGTTTTGAGAGAAAATGCTTTTATATGTGCTGGAGATCTAGCACAAAAATGAGTAAAAAATGGTGTATGATACAAGTCATAAGCAAGATATATACTTCGAGTAGGAAAATTAAGTTATTTGAATCAAGAGAAAAAAACCATATGAGAACCCATTTGTGTGATTAGAGTGTGAGGGCAAAGCCTCATAGATAGATGCGCTCGTTTCGATGATGTCAAAACTCAGCTCCATAGAAAAATGTATGTTGGACGTTGTCACCATGTCATATTTGCATGTCTTGTCTCTCATAAGTCAAACACTCGTCAAAAACATGATTGTTGCATATAGAGATGGCCAAATCTATATTTCAAATAGAGTTGGCTTAGTTGGTCCTGCTTGCCATACTCTAGGTTTCATCAAAAGAGTCTTAATGCATGAAAAGTGGCATTTTTGCCTATTTCAGGGTTTTGAGTCGACTCAAAGCCTGCTCCGGTCGACTCATACAACTAGTCATTTTAATGAATTACTCTCAGGAGGGCTCCCGTCGATCCTCCGGTCGACTCATACTGTGACCATTTTTATCTGACTAAATTTGCATGTTGTGCATCGACGTATGTCATGCTCCGGTCGATGCATGGTCCTGATTTTTGCATAATCATGTATACGGGTAAGCTCAGATCGACCCCTTTACTGCATAAGTCGACCGCTCGCTATTTTAAGTCAAAATTCTGTTATGTCAAACTGTTTTGTGAGTCTTTTATGTTTGTTAGGTCAGTTATGTTTTGTATATAAGTTGAGTTGTGCTATTCCTTTCACATCAACTAAGAAAACAAGAAAAGTGAAATTTACGTATCGATTTGGTTCTCATCATCTTCATTCTCTTCATAGCATTTCACAACAACTACAGATAATCATTTTTGTTGTGCATTGTGCATGTTCGAGGTGATAACGTCCAAAGTCGAAGATTGGTTTAATCTGGTTTGGGTTGAGAAATCGGCAGGTTTTTCTTGAATAAAACCGTTAGAGTTTTCTCCTCCAAGAATCTCAAATTTTAGGGGTTTTGCACGAATCAGTCCATCATAGGTTGAGCCGAGCGAAGGTAATCGAAGAGCAGAAGGTTCTGTCGGTTTAGTAGCGGTAAACAGAGGATTGTGAGTGGAAGATTCGGGTTCGACACATGGGTGACTGAAATCAGCCGGGCCAGATTTGAAGACCGAGGGTTTTTCAAAGAGAGTTCCGTAATCGGAGGTTTACTCACCAAGTTCGAAGGAATTGATTCAAATTGAATCAAGGGGCAAGAAGAAATAGGCCCCACAACAACAAATTATGTTCGATTGTTTGATCTCTATTTACTTCTTGTATAAACATTGACCAACAAGTTATATCTATCTATATACAGGTCTCAATTCTATTGTTAGAATTAAGGGCAGACGTACCCCGAGCGAGGACGATGGGGGAACTGCCTCAACAAATCGTTGTGTCTTTTGTTTTACGTTTATATTGCTAAATTTATGAGTTTTTAGTGCAAACGATTGTGTCAATCAAATTCTGATTTAAGTTGTGCTGAACTATTTTAAAGCTAATTATAATCATTGATTGTAATAGAAAACTTGAGCACTCAATTCTCAAAACAGAATTGACTTGTAGTGCTCTACACTCCAAGTGTTTGATAAATTGTGTAAACTAAAAACTTTGTGTGATGTCTTTTCAAATTGTCTATATTTTAAAGGCATTGGAACTAGTCACACCTTATAGTGAACAAAATCTGATTGAAGTGTGATTAAAGTGGTGATTCTCAAATCTCGTTTATCAAATTCCATAAGCTTTACGCATATCTGGTTTTCTAGTAACCGTTCTTTTTAGACGTGTATAGTTCCTCGACCGCTTCTGCCTCAAACATTTTAAAAACCAATTTTTGGTAGCGTCGACTCTGTTTTAACAAGCAATCTATTCAACCCCCTTCTAGATCTGTGCCATCGTCTAACAAGTGGTATCAGGAGCACCACTTCATTCCATGCTTCAAGTATAACTTAGTAGAAAATGGCTAACGAACCTAAAGGGGCTTATAATAGAGCACCTATTTTCAATGGAGAAAACTATAGTTACTGGAAAGACTGTATGCGTGTGCATATAAATTCTATTGACAAGAAGGTATGAAATGTAATGGTCATATGGAAATAACCATGACCGATGAAAATAACATAATTGTGCCTAAGCCTGAAGAACAATGAAATGATGATGACGAGAAAAAGTATAATTACGATTGGAAAGCTAAAAATATTCAGATCTCCTCCTTGGGAGTTGAAGAATACTATAGAGTTTCTCATTGTTTGACAGCTAAGGCTATGTGGGACTCATTGCAAGTTGCCCATGAGGGAACCAATGATGTCAAACTAGCTAGAATCAATACTTTAATACAAGAGTTTGATCTTTTTCACATGGAGCAAGAAGAAACCATTACTGACATGCAAAAGAGATTTTCTTATCTTATCAATAGACTAAATTCACTTGGTAGGCCAGTTTCCAATGATGTTGCAACTAACAAAGTTTTAAGATATCTTATCAGGGAATGACAACCAAAAGTAACCACCATAAAGGAAGCAAATGATCTTATGACTTTGGACCTTACAACACTCTTTAGAAAGCTTCAAGAACACGAGCAAGTGCTTCTTAGTCTCGAGCAATTTGAGAAAAAGGAAAAGAAGGAGAAAATGAAAAATGCGGAAAAGAAGTCCATAACTCTAAAGGCTTCTTGTTCAAAGTCCTATGAAAAAGAGCTGAGTGATTGTGATACGAGTGATGACGAAGATTACGAAAAGAATGAGGATATGAGGTTGTTTGTAAAGTGATACAATCGATATATCAAGAAAAATGGTATCCAACATTCTGAAAAGAATCTAGTCAATTTTTGAAAACAATCAAGATATTCTAATAATGACGACAACATAGGAAGTAGAGCAAAATGGTCGTGCTTTAACTGTGGAAAAGCCGGACATTACAAGCCGGATTATCCCTTGATGAAAAAGGATAAAGGAAAGGAGACTAATCGGTCACACAAGAAGCAAGTTAAGCCAAGAAGAGCTTACATCGCATGGGAAAGCGATAGCGAGTCATCTGAGGACGATAGTTCTAGTGACAAAGATGAATCCGTCAACTTTTGTCTCTCCGCTCATCAAAAGAAGAAAAACAAAAAGGTACGACATGCAAAATACGATAATTCTACTAGATTGTCTCATTCCAAATTGCAAACTTCTTTTGACACCTTACATCATGAAGCCAAAAAAGTCTTTAAAAGGCTAGCCTCAAATAAACAAAATTTTGCTCACTTAGAGCAAAAGATTCTTGATTCGAAAAGGAAACTAGAGGCGTTAAAGGCTTCCATAGTGGAAGGTACAAAAGTGGATTGTGAGGAAATAAGAAAAAGAGTAGTTAACTTCAGGTGTGATACTTGTTACATTTGGCAAAATGAGGTTAGAAATCTCAAGGCCAAACTTAACAAGGCTCTAGAACCCAAAATCACATTTGCTATCGATAAAGCACATTTTAGAAAAAGTCTGGTTAATCCCTATCAAAAATACACATATGTGGTAAAGAATCATGATAGTAAAAGTGATACAAGAGTTAACTTTTCTTGTTTGTATTGTTGCAAGAAGGGTCACACCATTGCTAAATGTCGCTTTAGGAGATTTTTAGTTCCTAAAGGGGTTTATCAATGGTTGCCTAAATGCGACCATGTTTTCACTCACAACCAAGGACCCAATAAACAATTGGGCACCTATTCTTGTTAATTATGTTCATAGGTACAACGTCTTGAGACTACCGAGAGAAGATGAGTTCTCGACAGTGGATGCTCAAGACATATGACATGAGACATATCTCTCTTCATTGACTTTGTGGCAAAGAAGAAGGGATTTGTAACCTATGGAGACAACAACAGGGGATCAATACTTGGAAAAGGTAGTGTAGGTAATTCCTCATCTACTACTATATTTGATGTATTGCTAGTCGAGGGCCTTAAACACAATCTCATTAGCATTAGTCAATTATGCGACAGAGGATACAAAGTATCGTTTTCAAAAGATTGTTGCTTAATTAAACACAATGATAAAATGAAGGATGTGTTTAATGGTCTGAGGGTAAATAATGTCTATATGCTAGATTTGAGTGAAGTATCATTGACTAGCGATAAATGTCTCATGACAATGAGCGAGGACTCATGGTTGTGGCATTGACGTTTAGCGCATGTCAATTTTGACTTGCTAAATAAGATAGTTTCAGAAGATCTAGTCATAGGCTTGCCCAAAATTAAGTTCACCAAGGATCACTTATGTGATGCATGCCAAACGGGGAAGCAAACAAGGATCTCATTTAAATCTAAAAAAATTGTTTCAACTACGAGACCTCTTGAACTTCTTCGTATGGATCTATTCGGGCCATCTAGAATTAAAAGTCTAGGTGGTAACTATTATGGTTTTGTTATAGTCGATGATTTTTCTAGATTTTGCTGGACTATCTTCTTGGCTAGCAAGAGCGATACACTCTCCGCCTTTGAAAAATTTTCTAAGCTTTCTCAAAATAAGTTAAACACAAATATCATATCAATTAGAAGTGATCATGGAGGTGAGTTCGAGAATTATCTGTTTGAGGAATATTGTGGTAGACACAAAAATGATCATAACTTCTCCGCTCCACGTACCCCTCAACAAAACGGGGTTGTGGAGCGTAAAAATCGAATTTTAGAAGAGTTAGGGAGAACTATGATCAATGAAAATGGGCTTCCTAAGTATTTATAGGCTGACGCCATTAGTACGGCTTGTCACGTTTTAAATATGGTGCTCATTCGCCCTATTCTAAACAAAACACCCTATGAACTTTTAAAAGGGCGGTAGCCAAATGTGTCTCACCTTCATGTCTTTGGTTGTAAGTGTTTCGTGTTAAATAATGGAAAAGAAAGTCTAGGTAAATTTGATTCCAAGGCAGACGAAGGTATCTTCCTCGGATACTCTCAGTCAAGTAAAGGCTATAAAATATACAACAAGAGATTACTTACTGTCGAAGAGTCTGTTCACGTCACATTTGATGAGTCTTATCCGAAAAGTGTCAGAAAAGGTAGTTTATTTCATGGTGCAAGTGTATCTTTTGAAGACATATTCAAAGGTGCTGAGCCGGGTATTAATTAACCTGACCCAACCAAAGTTGAGGAGGAAAAAGATCACCATCATGAGGAGACTAAGGAAGTTCATCCGTCTAACAAAGATGATCTCCCTCCAGCTTGGAAGTCTTCCAAAGACCATCCCATCAACAATGTCCTAGGTGATATCTCAAAGGGAGTGACGACTCGATCAAAGATAAGTAATTTATGTTATCATTTCACTTTCATTTCTCAAGTAGAACCTAAAAACCCAAAAGAGGCTTTACTCGAGGAACTTAATCAGTTTAAAAGAAATTAGGTTTGGGACCTTGTTCCTCCTCTGTGAGACCATTGAGTAATTGGCATCCGATGGGTGTTTAGGAACAAACTGGACAAAAATGGAGTAATAACACGTAATAAGGCGCATTTGGTCGCCCAGGGGTATAACCAAGAGGAAGGCACCGACTATGAGGAGACTTATACGCCGGTTTTTCGACTCAAGGCTATACGCCTTTTACTTGTCTTCGCTTGTTCGAAATTTTTTAAGCTATTTCAAATGGATGTGAAAAGTGCATTCCTTAATGGTTATACAAATGAAGAGCTTTATGTTGCCCAACCTCCGGGGTTTGAATCCCATGAGTATCCTGATCATGTATACGAATTAAAACGTGCCTTGTATGGACTCAAGCAAGCCCATAGGGGTTGGTATGATCGTCTAAGCAAGTTTATCCTTAATCAAGGGTACTCAAGAGGAAAGGTTGACACAACTCTTTTCATTAAGCGTCAAGGAAAACACTTAATTTTGGTACAAATTCATGTTGATGATATCATTTCCGGGTCAACTAACATGAACTTGGTAAGGGAGTTTTCTACTTTAATGCAGGGAGAATTAAAAATGAG
The DNA here is from genome assembly GCA_963859935.3 of Lathyrus sativus. Taxonomy (NCBI): domain Eukaryota; kingdom Viridiplantae; phylum Streptophyta; class Magnoliopsida; order Fabales; family Fabaceae; genus Lathyrus; species Lathyrus sativus. The sequence goes on from OZ012741.1 coordinate 491,663,534, forward strand.
TATGATGGGGGAGCTCACATATTTCCTCGGATTGAAAATCAAGCAACTGCAGGAGGGTACCTTTGTGAGCCAGACGAAATACTGCCTTGAGCATCTCAAGCAGTTTGACATGGAAAACTCCAAAGCTATTGACACTCCAATGCTAACGTGTGCGAATCTTAGCCGAGACGATGTAGATGTGAAAAAGTATCGAGGTATGATTGGATCTCTCCTCTATCTTATTGCCTCTAGACTCGACATTATGTTTAGTGTCTGTATGTGCGCTAGGTACCAGTCATCTCCTAAAGAATCCCATTTAAAAGCAGTAAAGCGCATACTTAGATACCTCTCGGGTACTCCAAAGCATGGGCTCTAGAATTCTAAGGGAAATGATTGCTCCTTGGTTGGCTTTTCCGATTTTGATTTGCGGGATGCAAATCAGATAGGAAAAGTACGAGTAACACGTGTCATCTGTTTTCAAACTCTTTGGTAAGTTAGCATAGCAAAAAGCAGGTCTCTGTAGCTTTATCAACCACCGAAGCAGAATGCGTTGTGGTCGGTAGTTGTTGTGCTCAAGTATTATGGCTTAAGCAACAATTGTTCGACTTTAACCTCAAACTTGAGTGTGTTCCAATTTTTTGTGATAACACGAGTGTTATTAACCTAACCAAGAATCCCGTGCTACATTTACGCACCAAGCATATCAAAATTCGATACCACTTCCTTAGGGATCATTTGGAGAAGGGCGACGTGGTGTTTGAGCATGTTGACACAAAATTAACTTGCAGATATCTTTACAAAACCACTTGCTACAGAGCCTTTCTTTCACATCCGACGGGAACTCGGTGTTCTTGATATTTCAGATCGTGTTTAGAAAATATCTCTCTCGCATGCTATATATATCTATAACTAGATGTGCTTTGTCCCTCTTTTATCTAACAAATGAATATGTTTAGAGCCATATGTGAGAGCATTCCGTTACAATTGGAGCTGAGGTAATATCCTTCCTTAATTAGAATCTCTCGAAATTCCCATCTTCATAAAATGTAATGTATTAAATTATGTGTCATTATTGTCGTGTATACCATGATTGCGCTTATTTAATTCCTTTGTATGCTTGAAATATGATTAGGCTTGGTATTTATGTCTCATTGTATGCTAAATTGAACAAAATTGAAGTTTTTGCTGTTTTTTGTTTGCATGAGTCGACCTATACAGGGTAACGGTCGACTCACAAAAGTGCCATTTTTCATGCCTGAGAAACGGGTATGCTCAGATCGACTCTACGATCGACGCATACCCACGTAATTTTCAACGTGCTATTTTTCACACAATATGCACCGACGCATGACCCTTCCCGTCGATGCATCGCACGGATTTTCTGAAAAATGTCTGCTAAACTGTTCATTTTCCACTATTTTCAATGCAATTTAATTCATATTGTCCATTCAAAGTCATCATCATTAAAACATTTGCATTGAGCTTTGTAACCTACATCAAGGCTATCTATCTTCCTCTCCTCTTCCCAAAACCTAGAATCTACAAAAAGGGGTAAAATCATTATCTTCTCTCCATCTTCAAGAGTACCCTCTTCATCACAAATTTCTTCATCTCCAAACTTGAAAGTAAAAATGTCTACTCGAAGGATCACCGACAAGAGAACTACCAGAGCATCCTCCTCCCATGCAGGTCCATCATCTAGAAACCTACTGGTAATTGCTGTATCCCTTGTACCCCCCGAGTTTTCAAAAATCTATGAGAAAAATTTCAGCAAACGATCTGTAGTTAAGCAACATGCTTGCTACTGAAAGGTTGCTGAACGTATGCACATTCCACAAGTGATTGATCTTCTTGATGCTCAAGGTTTCAACAACTTTTTAGAATGCAACACTAAGTACAATGAAGACCTTGTGAGGATCTCCTACGCCGACCTTCAAGGGAAATTTCAAGGTTTCGAGTTCAACATGAAAGTAGGAAATACTAAGGTATGTGTGAACGACTTAGTCTGGAAAACTCTGTTTGACATGTCACCAGTATCCACTGAGCCCATCATTAAGGCCACAGATGCTCATACTGTTATAGGCTACGAGTTCAAAGAGGCTTTGAACTCCATGTTGAAGAAACCATATGCTGATGATATTGTGGCAAGTGACCTCTTCCCGAAGATGGTCACAACGGGAAAACTAAAACCAATGGATATAATCTTACAGTGGATTGTGGCACACATTCTGCGGCCAAAGAAAGGCGACTATTCTTGCGTCGATCAAGCTGAGGTACATTTGATCGCAAGTAGGATTTATTCGCTGAGGGATTCACGTAGAGGGACTGCTCTATCATACGGGTCCTTTATCCAAGAAGTTCTCAACAACGCCAAAATCACAATTCCAGGCATCCCTTACAAATCACTGACCTCAGATCAAGATTTTTGCCAAAAGACTCTTACCATGATGGGATATATTTGGGATTAAACAGAAAGTCATTACAAGTTCATTGTCAAGGCGACTACCTCTCGGTTGGAAGAATCAGACGAGAGTGATGACCAGAACGAGGAAGCATATGAAGAAGAACAAGAAGAACAGGTAGGTGGACAACCTATGGAGGCTGACGACCAATATAATAGTGGGTGGCTGAATCAATCACCTCACTTGGATCATGAGGATGACCAAGGGTGGGGCGCCTGACAACATACAGGCTGTACATCGTTAGGTGACAACTATATGCCATAACAACATTCGAAGTATGAAGACACTCCAAACTGGAGCTATGAGCCCCAACCATCCCCGCATCCGCAATAACACTCCGATGAAATCCTCGACATGATGAAGACTATGCAGCTTAAGCAACGCTCATTTGTGACTGGTCAGGATAAGCGATTCTCTCAACTACAAAGTCAATTTCAAACTCACACTGAAAATTTCAATGCATTTTCATCCGGTGTCATGAGAAGGTTCGATGGGTTTGTTCAAACAGCAACAAGTCAACATAAGGCTCTTGCCACCAGCTTCAACACACTCAATAGAGCGGTCTTGGAGTTCACTGAAAGAGCCGATGCACAGTTGCCTTCGAAGTATCCCTCTTGAGGACGTGGCCATCATTTCAGGGGGAGGAGACCTTGAAGATGTCTTGCATACTGCATTTCGCATCTGATTATCTGTTCATTAATGTTTTTATTTGTTGTTGAATGGTTTATGTACTTATGTGTGTTTAATGACATGTCTTTTGTTCATGACTGAGATAGAAAACCTTATTATTGTCCTATTTTGCGTGGCTCTATTTATCATTTTGTTTATGTGTTCATTAACTACATTGTATGTGAATGTCTGTTAATGTATAGCCTGTTGCAAGTGTATGGAACTTGCGTCTCCTTTTGCTTTTATACAATTCATTGACAGGTGTTTCTTTCTTTTTGATGTTGTCAAAGGGGGAGAAGAGTATCAAGCACATAAGTAGAAACAGAAACATCACAGGTAAAGACTTAGTATTCACGCAGAAGAGTGTGTATGGATGAAGGCATCAAGCAAGGGGAGGATAATATGACACATCATACATCAAGGTTCTATTATTTTGCCATCATCAAAAAGGGGGAGTATGTGAGGGCAAAGCCTCATAGATAAATGCGCTTGTTTCGATAATGTCAAAACTCGGCTCCATAGGAAAATGTATGTTGGACATTTTCACCATGTA
>OZ012741.1:491672196-491685633 GCA_963859935.3 Lathyrus sativus
TATATATATATATATATATATATATATATATATATATATATATATATATATATATATATATATATATATATATATATATATATATATATATATATATATATATATATATATATATATATATATATATTTATATATATATATATATGTATATATATATATATATATATATATATATATATATATATATATATATATATATATATATATATATATATATATATATATATATATATATATATATATATATATATATATATATATATATATATATATATATATATATATATACACACACACACACAAACAAATATGGACAATCATCAAACTTATCCATAATTTTCATCTTTCCACATAAGCATACACATATGCATACTTTCACACAATCCATCATATATTCATGACATAAGACTCAATGCGACTCAATGCAACTCATGCCATGTGGTACCAACACTTGTTTCATTTTTTGGTTTTTACACTTAAACCGGGTCCACCCTTCTAGACCGATAACAACAAAAGCCCGTTCCCTAAGCTTTCAAACCCACCCTTCTAGGTTTGGGACAAGTCACCAGTCTCCACGAAACTAGCAAACATTGCCTCTTGACTAAATGATGCATATGCAATCAACAACAAAATGCACTTAAGACCGTTCACTCGTCTTAATCCCATGCGTTCAAATAATTCATCACTTCAAGAATGATATCATGGTTGCACACACAACATATTCATATTATCAAGTATTCCTAATTCAATACTATCACCAAAATACCAAGCAATGCACACATTTTCACAATGTTCCCATGCATTATTCACATACAATCACAAACAATGCACACATATTCACAATGTTCCCTTGCATTCAAATATCGTGCCATACGATAATAACCCAATCACAAATCATCATGTATTCTTATTCATATTAATAATGTATTATATATATTGCTCAAGGCTATATTTCACAATCAATTTATAATCTAGGATTCACGCCATAAGGCTACCCACAATTAACATATCGCAACAATAATCATTGCCTCGTGCGATAGGGTTAATCATATACGAGTCGGAAAACCGACCTCAGATGGAACACACAAGAAAATCACATCCTGTCATGCTCGCCACCTTACTCGCTAAGCGAGCCCCTAGCGAGTGCTCGCTACCTATTCGCCTAGTGAACATGCTCGCGAAGGCAAACAGAAGCCACTGACTTGATTCGCTACCCCACTCGCCACAGCGAATGCCCAACGAATGCTCGCTACCCCCTTCGCTACCAGCAATGAACACCCAAAACCATTATGCCCTAGTCTGGGACCGTTCGCTATTGGCTCACCACAGCGAATGCCCAGCGAATGCTCACGACCTGCTCGCCTAGCGAACGTGCTAGCGAGGGTCTGCGAACTCAGAAATCCCCACTGTCCAAAACTCTGAAACTCATCAAAATCCAACCGACTCAATCCCAACTCGTCTCAGTAGCCTTAGCCCAACATACATCGACTAAACTCTACCACTTGTCCTCATTTTTAACCGTTAAAACTCGGTTTCTACCGATTAAACTTATTGTGCCCTAGAATGGAAGATGAGGAAAAACAACCAAACGATCCATACAATCCATACATAATCACATACATTGGTAAGATAACAATATTTCACACCCTTACCTCGATTAATCGGAAGCTAGAAGTCGTTCTTGAGCTTTCCAAGCTTTCCCTTCTTCTTCCTTCTACTTTCTCTTCTTCCTTCACTTTTCTTTCATGTTTTCTATTTTACATTTCGTTCCGCTTCTCTTCATATACCCCTCCAATTTATTTCTTTTCTCAAAATATTTGCCAATTCATTTTCTCATAAAATATCCCATCTCGTCCTTAATTAGAGAATATCTAGTAAGTCCATATTATTCTATTAAATAGAATAAATCAGTTAAATCCAATAATTCACTTAAACCATACAAACCAATTAACTAGTATCATTAATCAGTTATTGAAAATTGGGCTGTTACAACTCTCCCCCACTTTAGGAATTTTCGTCCTCGAAAATGTTTTCTGATTCGAATAACTCAGGATACGACTCTCGCATCCCAATCTCCCCAACTACTTCCGCCAAAGGAATCCTTTACCTCGAAGTTGCTTCTCGTTCACCAACCTGAACTAGCAATGCCTCCACAATCAAATTGTCTCTCACTTGCACACCATCCTTCTTAATCAGTGTACCTCCTCAACTTAGACACATGAACACATCATGCAATTTCCACAAGTGAAGGCGGTAAATAGTCTAACATGCTATTTTCTCCATGCTTCCAATGCGCCTCTCTGATACATATCAATAAAGTACAGTGGGTACTTCCGAGACCTCAAGCTCGACCCACACCAGTTACTATCGTAACTCTCAAAATAGGTCCTTTCTTGGGTCCTTCCAGTTGCCTCTTGCACAATCTCTGGTCCGAGTACAACACTCTCGCCGGACACACATCAACTCAAAGGAGTCCTACACCCCTTACCAAACAAAGCCTCATATGATGTCATTTCGATATTAGAATGATAACGATTATCATAGGTAAACTCAATCAACGACGATTAACTATCCCACGATCCACCTTGGTGCAACACACAAGCTTTCCAACAAATTCTCTACCATACTAGATAACCCTCTTTGTCTATCCATTCCTTCCACGAACGCTAGTCAGAGTTCAACTACCACATGACACCCAGAAGTGCCTGCAAACCTTTCCAAAATCTCAATGAGAAACTCAGATTCCCATATAACAGAATGATTCATCCTTACTAGTAAGTAACGAGTCACCCTTGTTAATCCATTCGTAACCATCAAATCAAATCACATACCATTAAATTCTTTGGAAACCCGTCACAAGGTCCATGGGGATACTATCCCACGCCACTCAGAAATATTCAACAGTTTCTGATGTTCACACTCCTACCTTCAACAAGTCTAATCAACATACAAAACTCAACTCCATAAGAAGTCTCTTCACATACTAAACTCAGATCTCGAATTTGCTCCCTCAGTTCTAGCTCAATACTATCGTCATCAGTTATATACAGGAAATTCCCATTTGATATCTCAGCCACCACGTTGTCTCACCCAAATGGTAATTCAACCAAAACCACATTCCTTCAAAAGTCCCAATTATACAAACAACTTAAGCTCTTAAGGTTAGCATCATTTCAAATCTCGACTAAACAATTGAGGTCTCCAAACTCCGGCACAGACACTCAACAACTAATTCCAAATTACCTGTCGGGCAATTCCCTTATGTATCTTAAGTTGCCTCAAAGCATAACCAAAACTCGCTGATGTTGTACTTAACATATCTCTCAATCATATCAACCAAACATCATGAAACACAACTAATAGTTCTTTCAGATTTGGCCAACCAATACACGAGTCACTGAAAGCTTCTACCAAAAACTCTTTAAACTTCTTCCCAGTGGTATATCACTACTCTTTCTCAAATACCGATAACTCAAGTGTCCGACGCTCAACATGATCCTCTATACTCTTCGAATATCCAAATATCATCGGCTACATAACTATTCACTCACTCAATTAAGTATGGAAAATCCCATGTCAAACGAACACTCAATTCGTGAGTTTATGGAGGAAACACAAACCACACTTCCCGCACTTACTACGACATCCCAACGTACTCCATCAAGAAATAACTTAATTCCATGTTACTACTCCACCATCACATAGAGCATTGTAGCAACTTCCAACGCCTCTAATCCTGCATCATTTCGAGTTACGGTCTCTCATTACGACAAAATACGAAAACAACATTCCCACACTCAGAAGACCATTTACACATCTTCAACTCTTGAAATAATTAGAGACCTAATCATACCAAGATTGTATTCCACCTCTTACTCCCTTAATAATCACCAGAAATCACCATCCACCCTTTATATACTCGGACCTCATAACTGTTGCCGTAACACACACAGACACAAGTCTCAAAATTATTCCATCAATTTAATTGCTTGGCTAACCAATTAGACATATAACATGGAGCTCTCAATATCGGACTAGTTTCCGTAACTAAGTCGATCACAACTCCACTTCACACCCTGGCTGTGTATCACCACTTTGTCAGGACAACTTCCAGGCAATCACGACTGATCGGTAAACCGCCAACTTTCCACTTTGTTAATACACAAAACTCTCAAGTACTTGGCCTTACTCCAAACCATTCACTGCTCACGCCATCTAAGCTTGCAAGACACGTCTATCCCATCCAACACAATCCCAACTACTATCAACAAGAGATTAAGGGTGATCAATTCCTCAATTTGTCAATAAACAGCCGAAATTATGATGGGGCATAAACCATCTTTACCAAACTATAGGAGCGTCCAACCACACACTTGTAGCATCTTGGAGAAGCACAACTTTCTCCCCCACTTGGATCACTCTCACTCCTGCGGAAAAGGTTTAGAACAACAAACGCGTACCGACAGTGTTTTCACACACATGTCGCATACAAGGGAACAAACAACATTAGACAACTTGGCCGGATGGACCGACTTGCTCTGATACCACTAATGTAACACCCTTCTAAACCCCACGGAAAATATAAGCAAAATCAGAGTAAAATTAACATGAATTCACAAAGGGCGTCACACATACACTTCCATATTACTAAAAACCAACTGTCATGCTTATTAACACTGAAATAAATAATCATACTTTACAAAATTTCATTTGCATGTAGCAGCGGATTCATTTGTATCACAATTTTTCATAAAAGAACTATTTGTGTTTATCACATAAATCAACATCACTACAACATAAACCAAGCGATCCCACTGTTACATGACCAGAGCATGACTCAACCCAACATAATTAACTCACTAAACGGCTACACCAATAGCGGCTTCGTAACGACAAGCAATACTACTCCTTGATACCAGCACGATGTCATGTAGGACATCATTCCAGCAGAAGGGTGAGAAATATTATCATAATAACAATGCATATAATCATATATATATATATATATATATATATATATATATATATATATATATATATATATATATATATATATATATATATATATATATATATATATATATATATATATATATATATATATATATATATATATATATATATATATATATATATATATATATATATATATATATATATATATATATATATATATATATATATATATATATATATATATATATATATATATATATATATATATATATATATATATATATATATATATATATATATATATATATATATATATATATATATATATATATATATATATATATATATATATATATATATATATATATATGCACAATTACAGAATACATATATTCCACATTTTCTCACCACAATTCATTATAATCATCATATACATCGCAACATGTGTATAAACAAATATGGATAATCACTCAAGCATTTTTCATCATTCACACATCCATAATTCTCAGTCCTAACAACTCACAGTTACACATGCACACTTTCATACAACCATCACATATACTATATGACTCATTTAAACTCATCAACTCACAGTTGCACATTCACCATTACACATTTACAAACCTCAATTCATCAATTCATGCTCATAAGCGTACTTCCATACAATAATCATGTATTCACCATACTCATCGTATACTTCATAAAGCATATATATATATATAAATATATATATATATATATATATATATATATATATATATATATATATATATATATATATATATATATATATATATATATATATATATACATATATATATATATATATATATATATATATATATACACACACACACACACACACACACACACACACACACAAACAAATATGGACAATTGTTGCACCCCAAAATTTGACCAACTACTTATCACAATTTGGCTCATGTTTCGACTCATTTCATTTCGCATTTGCATACCACGTACATTGCATTTTTTCCAGTCAGATTGACTTTATCGGGATTACAGCCCTCTGATCGCGCTTCAGGCGTTTCGGGCCAGTACGAGGACGTATTTTAAGAATCGGTGCTCGTCCCGGTGTTTTCAGCTCTCGCTGTTGTTTTTGAGGACGTCTCGGTGTCCGGGTTTTTACCGTTTATTGCGATATAGTCGCTAATCGATTTAATCGGCTTGCTCGTATTTTTAGATTTTTTCCCTTATTTTCTAGATTTTTATGGATTAATTGATTTTTCTAGGTATTAGTTAGATTTTTTAATAGATGTTAATTGTTTTTAAATAGTTTAGTTTAATTTCCCTTTTTAGGAATTTCTTTAATCATTTTTAGATAATAGATTTTAGTTTTAATTTCTTTTTAAGAATAAATCATATTTTTTAGATATTAAGTAGTTTTTTAGAATGATTTTTATAGGATATATCTCTTTTATTAGGATTTTCTTTAATAGAAATTAATAGAGTTTTCCTTAGTTTAGAGATTAATATAGATTTAATAGTTAATTCTCTTTTTTAGATTTAATTAGGATTTAATTGTGTTTAATTAGATCTTAATCATTTGTTTAGATGTTAATTAGGGTCTTAGTTAGATTTCAATTGAGTTTATTAGAATTAATTAGGATTAGATTAGTTTTAATTTTCAGTTAGGATTTAATTACTGTTTTGACTTTTCGTTTAGCATTAATGGTGATTTTTAATCAGGTTTTAATTCATTAATTGTGTTCATTAGTCATTAATCAGATATTAATCAGTCCAATTTTCGGTGGGCCATGTGTCAGCTTTGGAGGCCCACAACCCCCAGTCCACGTGTCCTCATATAAAGTCCCCCACGCGTGTGCTTTTCTGGCCCTCTCTTGATCGCCACGTTTTTCTCCATTTTCATGCCATGTTTTTTGCCTCACACAAAGCCACCTGACTCTCTCATTCTGCATGTAGCCACGTGCCACTCCCTCTCCCCTCCACCATCACCACACTTGGCACTCTCTCTCTCCTCCACCATCGCCACGCGTCCTCACTTCATCTTCCCTCTGCATGCATCACGCCACGTATCGTCCCCTACCTCTCTCCCCCTCCGGCCATGCAAACGCCGGAGAACATCACCGGCAAAATCAAGCGGTGGTTCTCGCGGCCAAACTGCACCAAATCTCGCCGGAAAACCGCAAACTTCGAAGAACATTCAACCGCCTTCTCAGATTCGCCCAGAAACTGATGAAGTTCTTCAACCTTCATCCTTGTTCTTCATGAGTTTTCCAGAACGCAGATGATCTTCATCAACAACCTGCAATGGATTTCCAGAAAACCTTCACCGTCCTCCCGTTCTCATCAGCGATCTCCAGACGTTTTCAAGAACATCCATTGTGTTCTTCGTCCACCTTCATGGATCCATTCAAGAATCCTTATCCAGTTCATCGATTCTTCGTCATCGACTCTCCAGAAATTCGAAGATCCTCACAGATCTATCATCATCTTCATAGATCTATCCGCGTCAAACATCACCGATCTTCATGCTTTCCAGAAGAACTTCATCATCATGAACTTCATTGACGTTCATCGATTCACATACTTTCCAGAAGGATGGTTCCAATCTTCAAGATCCATTAAGATCATCATCAAGCATTTCAAGAAACGTTCAAGGTCTTCATCCGATCTTCATCACCGTTTTCCAGTTTTGCCAGATTCGTCAAGACCGCTCAAATCGTTTCCAGACATTGTTCAACCTTCATCGCGTTCTTCATCCCGTCTTCAGATCTTGAGAGCTCCACCACATTATACTTCAGGTTTGTCCTTCATCAAGAACGTCTTCAAGAATCACCCTCCGCATGCAATGTTTTTCAGCAAATCTTCTTCGAAGATTGTCTTCAAGAATGGATTTCGTGATTTGGTTCGTGTTTGAGAGAAGAAGGAAGGGATTGAATCTGGGGGGAGGAAGATGAAACGAAGATCTGGGGGGAGGAAGATGAAACGAAGGAGTTTGAGGAGAGAACGAGAGAGAGAGAGAGAGAGAGAGAGCGTTTGGGGAAGAGAGGGGAAGCGGCGCAGTGAACAGTATTCTGCAATTGAGATTAGGGTTTCTGAGGGTGAACAAGGTGAGAGGACTATGTGGATTGGGCCGTGGCCCATTGCTTTCTTCGGACATACACTCTCCGTTTCTTTTTTTTCACCCCCCCGGTGGTGTGTGCTTGGTCTGATTGGGCTGAGGCCCAGTTCATCTTTACTGATCACATCCTCCGTTTTTCTTCCAGCACCCCTCCCCCGTTTTTTGATTATTGTTTGGCTATTGGGCTGGGCCCTGTACGCTTTTCTGGGCACACCCTCCGTTTTTGGCCATTCACCCCCCCTGTTTTTTATTTTCTTTTCAGAATTTACTTATTGGGCTGGGCCCCAATGCTGTATTGTTTTTGCTGGCTGCACCCCTAGCTGCAGTTTGCACCCCCCTTTGTTTTTATTTTCTTTATATTCATTTGTTTAGATTTTCTTAGATATAAAAATAGTGAATATAAAAATAATGGAAAGATATAAAAATAATAGGAATATTATATTAGCTCGTAGATTTTACTATTTTTCTTTTAGGATATAATTTCTACATAGAGTTTATTTTACACTTTTCTTTTAGAAGTAGTTTTAAATGTCCATTTGTTAGGGGACTTTTTACACTTTTAGAAGTAGATTTAAATGTCCACTTGTTAGGGGACTATTTTCCATTAGATTTTCCATGATGGATGGATAGGATGTTTTTAGGAGTTTATTTTTTTCTGTACTCCATCATTGTAACTTTCCGAATATTAATAAAATGAGATTTGTGTTGTGGTCTCCGAAGTACCCGAACTACGTCGTGCTCTGATTTCTCTGACGAGAATACGTAGGCACAATACTGATGTATTGGCGAGCAAACTTCCCCCGTGGGCACAATACTGATGTATTGGCGGCCACTTTTCCCCTAGCTGTAAGCCGAACTACAGCTGCTCTGATTTTATCTGATGAGAATATGTAGGCATAAGATGCGATGTCCTAGCGAGCACACTAACAACTAACTTTTGTTCTCTCGCTGCCGTGCGATCGAGACTTTCCCGCTGACGACTGATGTTCCATTTCTCTTGCCCGAGTGCATTTGAGACCAGACCGTAGTTCTAGTTCCCGTAGGTTCCCATACCTCGAAACCCGACATACTACGTCCGTTTTACCGCAAACAGGTACGCCTAAGTCTCCAATGGTCGAGCAACGTCCACCTAACTGCTAGAATGCGTACGCTAGTATCGTCAACTTAATCTCTCACCCCCGTGTGACCGAGAACACCCCTGTCTAGCCGTAGTTATCCTGAACTACGTCATGCTCTGATTCTCTGAAGAGAATACGTAGGCCCAAGACGCGACGTTTTGCCGAGCAACTTTCCCCGTAGTTTCCCGAACTACGTTGACTCTGATTTCTCATTCTCTGATGAGAATACGTAGGCATAGAGTGCGACGCTCTATCGAGTCAATTTCTTTCCGTTAGATTTAGCAGCCGTAGATAGATTGTTTTTTCACCCGTAGACAAACCAACAAGCGTGGATCCCGTCGAGTACGACGGACGTGAGGGGTGCTAATACCTTCCCCTTGCGTAACCGACTCCCGAACCCAGACAATGGTTGCGACGACCTTGTCTTACCCTTTTTCGTTAGGTTTTTCCGATCGTTTCCTTTCCCGCTCTGAGGGATAAATAACGAAAGGTGGCGACTCTTCTGTTTTGCCGGCACCTTATTTTCGCGAAAGCGACAGCTGGCGACTCTGCTGGGGACTGCGATGGTTCCCTATTCGAGTCTCGCCTTGGATTCTCTTCCTAGCTGTCTGGGTCATCCCCAGCAGCTGGCGACTCTGCTGGGGATCGAACCCAGAATCTCTGGTTCTCCGGTTCCTTATGCATTTAGGATCCAACATCCCTTAAGAGAGTCAATCCTAGCGCTTGTTTGCGTTTCTGTGGGTGTTTATTTTTGTGTTGTATTTTACTGATGTATTTACATTTCCCGCACTTTCGTGTTGTATTTTACTGATGTATTTACATTTCCCGCACTATATTATTATCTGTTGCTATTGTGCTGTTGTGGGAGGGAGCTCTGATGAGTGAGAAGCCAGACCCAGGCTTGAGTGCACCATAGACTTAGAGTGGAAATTAGTGGGCGCGTGCTTGCTTCGCAGGCACTAGTGTCTCATGAAATCCACGCTCAGACGAGGTTCTCCCCGGTTGGCCTCTCTTTCAACCCTTTGGGTTGAGACGGTTGCTGGTTTGGTGGATTGTCGACTCTGGGGACCGACCATTTGTGATTCAGCTAAGTGAGGCCGCTTCATGAGCTGGTGATGCCACACCTTCTGGGTATCGTATCACCCCTCTTGAAAGTCTGTGACGCTGATGAACGCATAGGATGCCGAACCTGTGTCAGTTTAGGTCCATACCCGTGAGTGGGAGGGTTTTTGCAGGAAACTTGACTTCCATCCTACCCAATATCTTGGTTTTTCTCTCGTCAGAGCAGACTTATCCCGTCAGCAGCGCAACAGCAATCAGAGCTTTGTGGGGGCTGTGATCCCGTGTTTGCTGCATCTTGCATTGCATTTGCATAAGCATTCCTGCATCATATTGCATGTCATTCGCCAGCTAGTCAGAGCTCTTATCCGGTCGTTGTTTTGATTCTGAAGGTGAGTGTTGAAGACAACCAAGGGGTTGAAGCAGATTTGAGCAGATTTGAGTAGTGAATTCAGTTATTGGTAGCTATGTCAAAGAGCAGCTTCCAGTTTGTTGATACCCTTGTCCGGTTTCACTGTGACGTCCAATCCTTTGTATGGATCTATGCATGACGAAGACTTTCCGCAAGTGAACAACCTTACTGCAGCTCAGCTTGTACATCCTTCTGTTGAAGACCGAGGTCTACGTGAGCAGTTTGTTGTCCGAGGTGAACGTTCTCCTTCTGTTGATATCTCCGACTACCAGGGTGTTGCCTTCCCTGTGCCAAAGTCCCGAAGAGAGGTCCCGATAGCAAAGAATGAAGACCCCTTAGCTCCCGTGTATGCTGAAAGGTTTCGTGCATTGGATGAGAGATTCAAAGCCTTAAAAGGTAAAGGCGTTGTTAACCCTAGTGCTGCAGAAATGTATCTGGTTCCTGGCCTGGTGTTACCTCCGAAGTTCAGAATGCCGAGGTTTGAAATGTACAAAGGAGATAGTTTCCCAAAGCAACATTTGGTGATGTTCTGCCGAAGAATGACTTCATTCGTGCACAACGACAAATTGATGATTCACTGCTTTCAGGATAGTCTGATTGGGGCGTCTCTGAGTTGGTATATGCAGTTAGAGCGTAATCAGATCCGATCATGGGTGGATTTAGCCAATGCTTTCCTGAAACAGTATGACTACAACCTAGACATGGCTCCTAGTCGCATGCAGCTGCAAGAATTGTCTCAAGAGAACAATGAACCTTTCAGGAAGTATGTTCAGAGATGGAGAGAATTTGCTGCTAGAGTGCAACCACCGCCTTCTAGACTGAGAGTTGAAAGGCATGTTCGTAAACTCTTACAGAGCCCGTACTTCGAAAGAATGCTTGGAGTCGCACCAAATTTCTCTGAATTGGTAAGGGCAGGAAAGCGCATCGAGTATGGTGTAAAGACTGGAAGAATCCAGAATGTTTCATGCAGTCAGGCTAGTGAAACTAAATCTCTCTGTAGCTTTCAAACTGAAGAAGGAGTTGTGGTCAACGCAATCATGAATGATGTTGGGTATCCTCAAGTCGAATCGGTGAAATCTGTTGGTTCTCCGTCTTCTCAGCGGTCAATATCTTCTGTGTCTCGTTATTTTGGACAGACAATTGTGCTAGGGCACCACATCGGGAACTTTATGTTGCTCCTCTTGCAAATCCATGGACCGTGGCCGAGGTTACCAGAATCAGCGTCAGAGCCAGAACCGACCTCGTAACAACTTGGAACGAAGGAATGCTCCTTTCCATCCAGTGCCTGTGCCGTATAGCCAGATTCTTCCACAGTTGATTCAGAATTCTTTGGTGGAACCGAAAGCTCTCAAGCCTGTGCCAGAGCCTTACCCTCCGGGGTACAACCCGCATGCTCAGTGTGGTTACCATGGTGGATCCCCAGGGCATTCAACTGAAGATTGTAAAGCTTTTCAGGAGAAAATGCAACAGTTGATCGACAAAGGGTGCATTTCCTTTCCGGAAGGAGTTTTGGTTGTGCATGACAACCTCTCAGCCGTCTGAGCTCGCAGATTCAGAGGGTTATTTCCAGAAGCCAGTGGTCCAGACAGGCAGACGTCCTCAGCCTTGGCAGTCCTCGAACTTTTTATCATTTGCATTTGTAGTTTCTTTTCTGTTAGTTACTACTTGCTGTTAAACATTGTTTGTTTCGAATGGTAATACTAATAAAGTGACTATGCATTTTTCTGAATTAATCATGTCGTTGTCACTCATTTACTGCATTGCACTGACACTTGCATTTTATTCACTCCACTTTATCACTATGATTAGCAAAGATTGGAGGGAGGATGACGAAACTGAATACTCATAACCGATGATTGTATGCTTTCAGATAAAACCTTGCCTATGATGTACAGGCATTGTTTCAAATCCCTAAACATCGGAGAGATAAGGAAGAGAATCCCTTGTTAACCACTTCGAGCCGAGAAGTAGGAGTTTCTTTCGGACTTTTAAACCCTCACATCTTAACCCGGGGCAGGGTAGTTTGTCAGTTAGCTTGACCGAGCGTTCAAATCTTATAGAGGAGTGTTGTCTTTCGAGGACCAATCACATCGTATTCCTCCCTAGAGGTCGTACCTCGTCAACCACAATGGTTAAACCTCACCAATCAGGAGTGAGACAGTTATAAACCTCTCGGATGAATCCAGACAACCAGTTTCGCACGACTTGTTTCGAAAAAAGAAAGAATAAGAAAGCCCGCTAAGTAAAAGAGAAAAGCTGGAAGCAGATACTTAGGCAAAAATCAGGGCATCCCGCTGGACTTCAAAAGAAAAATCGAAAAGAACTCTGAAGAGTCAGTCCAGGCAAAATTAGGGAATTAAAAGAATGAAAAAGAAAGGATATAAAAGAAAATCCTCAAACAAGGACAAAGTCGTGTAGATACGGACACCGAAACGAAAAAGGAGTAACTGTCACTCCGAAACACCTTGTGAATTCTTTAACCAGTTGTTCCCAATATTCAACATACCTCTCGAAGAGGCGAGCGCTCGAGCCAAGTTAACTGAACTTTAGGATCGGAGATCATCACGTAGAAGGGGTGGGTACAAGTCATGATTTGAGCCAAATATCCTTTGTTTCACGAACCGTGAACCCGACCACGATACAACCCTTAAAAGACCTAATTGAGGCAGGGTTTATTCTGAAAGCACATTACGATAAGGTTGAGTAACCTGACTCCTACATGATTTGCTAATCATATCCTTGTTGTATTTTTCACTGATCGAATCAGCACTACGTTTGAACCCTTT